>CAUYRT010084745.1:0-39613 GCA_963574885.1 Lepilemur ruficaudatus
TGAGGCAGAAGGATCGCTTCAGCCCAGGAGTTTGAGGTTGCTGTGAGCTAGGCTAACGCCACGGCACTCTAGCCTGGGCAACAAAAAGTGAGACTCTGTCTCAAATAAATAAATAAATAAATAAATAAATAAATAAATAAATAAAAGTTAAACTCTAGCTTGAAAACTAATGGCTGGGAAGCTGTACAAATGATAGAACATGTAATCCAGGCTGAGTAGGAAAAAGAAAAAGACAAGAAATAAGCTAATAGACTGGGAGAAAATTAAGTAGGCCAAGAAATAGAAGTCATCCCATGGTCAAAAAATAACATGTTGAGAAGAATAGAGAAAGTAACGTATAGGGATAAAAAAGGACTACATATGTTTCTTGATTTATGATGGGGTTACAACTAGAAAAACCCATCATAAATTGAAAATATCATAAGTCGAAAGTATGTTTTTAACCTACAATATTTTCACTTACAATGCGGCTTATCCAGAGGTAACCCCTGTCATAAGTCGAGGAGCATACTAAATGCACATCACTTTCACACCAATCAATTTTTCACAAATTCGAAAAATCGTAAGTGGAACTACCGCAGGTCAGGGACGTCTGTGGCATAATTAGGTATGACAAGGGGCAACTTGTACTCTCTGTGGTCTCCTAATTAACATTACAGGCTCTAGAGTCAGGCTGCCTGGTTTGAATCCTTGTTACGCCACTATTAGCTGTGGAACCTTGATCTCATTACTTAAGATCTCTTTGCCTCAGTTAACTCATCTGTAAAATGGGAAGAAACGGTAGTCTCTACCTCATACATTGCTGTAAGGATTAAATGAGTTAATGTACTATCACCCCCCATAACACATAAGTGATAAGCATGATCCAACAAATTCGGTGGTGTAAAATATGGGTTTGTGTTACGGCGAGGTTAATGGAAGACAGTATTTTCAGTTGATCTGTATTGTCACAAAAAGCACAAAAGTGAAGATAAACATATACTGTGCGCAACCCACCGGAAAACGACACACCCCCCATTTCTCCCCTCTTCCTCACCCTAGGGTGGAGGGAGGGGCAGGAGTGGAAAGAGGAAGTGATGGAGCTCAGCGGGCAGAGGGCAACCTCAGAAATTTGAATTTGAAAGTTAGAAGAGGAGGGGCCAAGAGAACCGAGGGGCTAGGGTCAAGGTTAACCTCAGACTTGTGGTTTGTAGAAGGCTTTCTTCTCCAAAAGAACAGAATTTTATTTTACTCCCATATGAGAGTGGGAGCAGGCAGAGGCCGGGAGATAATCACCAATAGCCAATTGTATTTTATGGGATATTGATTTATCACTTGCTTTTACTATATATGTCAAGTGCTGAGAACAGACCCTGGCACATCGAAAGCACTCAATAAATGTGCACTATTATTTTTATTATCACCTCCCTCTTTTACATTCCCATTACCTCACCCTATTTCAAGTCCGTGGTACGACTTGGCTAGTTTATGTTAGCTCTTCCTAACTGGTCTCCTGTTCTGGGCACAGAATGCAAAGAACCCATCAGGAACTCACCCCCACTTCTAAGTTTCTGAGTGCCTGCCCCAGCCCAGCCGCTTCCTAGAGGTTCTTCACATGGAAGTTAACATGCCTGGCCCCGTGGTACCCTGCCACGCTGACCACAGCCAACCGGGCCACAGTGGGCCTATGATGTAAAGGCCAGTCAGCCACCAGTAAAGCGACCTGCACAGCATGAGCCTCTACACTAGCCTGGGATTGGCTGGTGCCATCGTACTCTGCAATTTAGTGAATTTGAATGCAAGATGTAGAAAGGACCAGACAAAGCAAAGGAAACAGAGGCAAAACAACACAGAGACAAGGCAATAAACAAAATTCCTGACTCAGAAGCTGCTGTGAGTAAGCGGGGAATGCCACCTCTTTCCCGTCTCTTCGCTGGTCCCTACTGAACCCCAAGCAATAATGAAGGAATTTGACACCGTGCCCATAGGAAACCTCTCTGGTCCTACTCCCAACATGATCTTGGGCAACGTCCAAGGTCCACGTGGATATCCAACTTCTATGGGTCTTAGAACTCTCCATATCCGATGACTTTCCCTTGGAGTCTTTTTCTTCCTCCAGTACAGGCTTAACACTTCCGAAATCTAGGAATCCCAGAGTCACAGAACTTTAAAGCTGGAAGAGACCTTATAGATGTCATTCTACTCAAAAATTAAGTTGCCTTTTGGAAACGACTATCAAAAGCCATCTGAGTGTCTGCCTCTGCACCCAGCGATCCCACTTCAAGTAATTTATTCTATGGAAAATAATCAGACAAGCACATGAAAATGACATAATAGAATATTCATTGCAGCATGCATCAAAAGAGCGAAAGTTTGAAATTGACTTAATGTATAACAATAAGAGATTGGTTAAATAATTGTTGGCACATACAGCCATTAAGCAAAACACTAACAAGTGATTAAAACTGGAATAGGGGCTATAAATTTACCATAGAAACGTGTTCTCGCCATCTTGATATGCCAAAATATTGGGCCACAAATAGAGTGTAATGTTTTGATTTTATTTATTCAAAAGTATATTTTAAATATTAAATACGTTCATATAAACAAAAAATCTGAAAGGATTTTATAGAGCTTTTCTCTAAGTGGTGGAAATATAAGTAACTTAATTTTGCTTCTTGTTTGCTTATCTTCTAAATTTCTGCATTGAACAAGCATTTCTTACAAAAATAAAAGCAAAACAAAAATCCTACGTAAGGCCCAGATCAGGTGGCACCCCACCTATATAAACTCTGTTGAGAAAGGCCCATCCAGAGATGTCAGGCCCCTGCTTCTGAATGTAGACCTGTCTCTACCTGTCTGTGACACCAAGCACACACTCACGGCCCGGCCCTGAGAGCACAGCTGCCTTTGATTCTACAGCACCAGGTGCAGCATCCCACATGGTGTGGCGGGTTTTATGGTGTCCCCCAAAACCTGTGCACACATCCCAGGATCTGCGAATGTGATCTTACTTGGGAAAAGGGTCTTTGCAGCTGTAATTAAGGATCTCAAGATGAGGTCATCCTGGATTACCTGGGTGGGCCCTAAATGCAATGATGAATGTCCTCATAAGAGACAGGAGAGGAGAAAACACGGACCGAGGAGAAGGCCACGTGAAGACAGAGGCAGAGACTAGAGTGATGCCGCCACCAGCCCAGGAACCCATAAGGCCACCAAAAGCTAGAGGAGGCCAGGAAGGGGTCTCCCCAGAGCCCTCTGATGAAGAACAGCCCCACCGACACTGTGATTTTGGACTTCTGATTTCCACAACGGTGAGAGATAAATTCGTGTTGTTTGAGGTCACCAAGTTTGCCGTAATTTGTTATGGCACATATGAGCACATATATAATACAGAGATAGTCAGCACTTTGTCCATATTGGGGAGAGGGAATTGTTTAAATGACTATGTCCTTAGCTCGTCTCGCTTTGACTCAGAAAGAGTATCTTTCTGATACTCTAGTTTCCCATGATAAAACTTAAATCCTTCCTCCAACCAAAAAGGGAAAGTGCTACCTGGTGATCCGTTAGCCTTGATTTGAAATAAGAAATAAAAGGAGAAATAAAAGTAATTGACGGTCTCTTACAATGTCTTTATGGAGACTCAGAGTTCACCCACACTTTCCAAATGCTAAGCTCCTTACTTACCCAGAGCGTGAGTTCAGTATCCACAGCTTTGCACAGACTTCACCAGAGACCAACAATAGGAGTTTTAAAAAGACAATGACAGGGTGGAGAGGTGGAAAAATTCGACCTACTTTTCTCCTCTATCTGTTCTAAAAAATCCATGTCATATTCTTCCTGTGAACCAACTCCGTTCTCTAATCCACATGCATGTTCCCTATCCATGGAGGGATAATTTGGCCTCACATGTTTGCTTTTTGTTTTTCTTTCAAATCAAATGCTTCAGTGCTTTCATAACTAAAAATGAAAGAGGAGAGAAAATGTGTTTTTCTTCAGGCTTAAAAAAAATATCCGTGTTGAACACTCATGGGATTATCGTGTAAAACATGGTGTAAAGAGACTTTAGTGGGACAGTGGTGGACTGGAGAGAAGGGGACGTTGAAACCGAATCCATTGCTTGTAGAATGTCACCTTGTCTGCCCAGGGTGATAAAAGGCACCAGTGTCCCAGGTCACTTCTCACCATGTGATATATAGTTGCATATGGTTCCAAAGGCAAGACAGCCCCTGCTTAGATTCCAGTGTGGGCAATCTGGTACTCTGCGACCCCCTCCCCACCCTCCTCTCTGACCCAAAGATGCTCAGCGACTGCGGGGTTGGGCCCAGCTTCCTTCTTCCTGACACCTCCCCTGCACAAGTCACCATCTTCGGGATCCCTCTGGGGCTGCGCTGTGATGGGAGCAGGTGTGCAGAGGCCTGGGCAGGCTTCTGAAGTAGCTAAGTAGCTAAGAAGCTGCTGGAAGCATACCTTGCTGGGCCTGGGCCACCAACATGAGCTAAACCAGAGAGCATGTCCCTGTCTTCCACTCAGGTAATGTGAAGCCTTGGCTTTCCCACTTTAGGGACCAAACAGAAGGGGCTGGGGAACAGGGAAGCCTTTAGCACCGGGAGCAACTAGAAATGAAGGGACATCTGCAGCCCAGAGAGGGGAAAGGCGGGTGGCCAGGCTGCCTAAGGGGCTGGGGACCAAAGCGATAACTACATTGGATCTAGATGGGAAGGAGAATGGCAGATGACGGGATGGGTCATTCGTCTAAGGCATGAATTGCATTTTAATGGTGGCCTTTGATGCCTGAAAAGAAGATAAGACCAACAAGAAATTTTGGCCAAGTGGCCAATGTGGGAAATGTTCTTTAACAGAAAAGCTTTTAAAATGCTCCCTAAAATCACCCCAAAACATAGTCTTACCATGCACTTAAGATTTTAATGAATGAATGGCTTGCAAGAATATTTTCCGAATAATTGGAAAATTGGAATACACTTCCTGATTTTCAAGTGGAAACACGATGCCTCAGGATGGCTCTCGGTGCTGCAAATCAACTGGAGTTACTTACAAAGGACGATATACCATCGACTGACTTGATCGAATGGTGTAACAGATCAGAAAAGAGGGAAGGAATACCTGAGTCCATAAGGAACACAACTTTCTTCCAGACGTGGCAAACTGATGATTGGAAAGATGAGAATTGGCACTTACCTGGTGCACCAGGAACCGAGAATCCCAGAATCTGGTGACAGCGGGCATCCTGGCAGGTGCACTGCAGAATGAGGACTTTCCCTCACTGCTATCGGGCAAGTCTTTCTGTTAAGTGATAGGATCAAAAATATTTAAGGAGAAAGCAGCAGGCAGCACATTGGATTGGACTGTACACCCCAGCACCCTGTGTCCCTGCCCACAGTGGGCTGGTGGGTCCCCGCCCTTGACATCTAGCAAAGGCTCGGTGGTGGGTCCTCATATTTTCTTCCATGGAAACATAGTTACAAAATGCATGACATAAACCAACGAGAAAATAGAACTCATTTTATATGGTTCATTTTTATCACTTCTTTTACCAATATTTACAAATTATTTTTCAGCAGATGAAATAGAGTCAACTCTCATTATGTCTGGTCCCTACTTAAATACTTCAAACCACTGCACTTCTGGTAGCCAGGGGGCCCAGTGATCCTGCCCCTGTTCACCAAATAGAGGCCCAGAGAGATTCAATAAATTGTCTCTGGTCACAGTTGCTTAGTGGTAGAGGTTCTCTCTCTGTTGCCCAGGCTGGAGTGCAGTGGTTTGATCAGAACTCACAGCAACCTCAAACTCCCGGGCTCAAGGGATCTTCCCACCTCAGCCTCTCAAAATGTTGGTATTATAGGTATCAGCCACCATGTCCATCTGAGCCAAAATTATTAGGCAGGATTTTGATTTCCAATCCAGGACTCTTTCCCAGCAAATCCCCTATTTTCCATGTGTTCTGAGGATTCTCAGACATTCAGTCTATATTGTTCATGCATGTGTTTAACATGGAGGTGTGACCTGGCCAGACACTGACGCTAGAGCTCATGGTCCAGGTGGGGACATAGTCATAGGACTTCTTGGGGCCCCAGTAGCAGAAAGCCAGCTTTAGCCAGAGTGGGGATTTATGGTGAAGATCTTGGAGTACCTTGTGGCACAGCTTGGAACACCAGGACCAGGGACGTCTGTTGTCAGGCGTGTAGGACATACCTCGTCCTTTGCCTCCGACCTTCTCCATGGGTCTGCCTCATTCTTCTCTCTCTTTCAACCAATCGATCAATCTTTCCCTCTCTTTCTCTCTCCACAGATTGACTTCCTCCAGCCCTTGGGTCCACATGGTGAAACGCATGGTGGGTGTCAGCTCCAAGACTGCCAAAGAAACAGTGAGAACTTTTTTGAAGGCGATATACAGTGTGCTATGTAGAGCACTGGAAAAGGGCGTTTACCTTGGATTTGTGCTGAGAACTGAACTATGAGTAGGGGAAGGTGGAGGGCAGGGGCAGGGAGAGGGAGGGCTTTGCAGGGACAGCGTCAGTGAAGTCCAGAGACAGTAGGGCTGGGTGGGGTGCAATGGGGTGGGGCGGGGCAGGCGGGGAGGGAGGGCTGAACCCCTGCTTTGAGGCCAGGCACGGACTTCTCCTCTCTAGCTATGAAAGTCCCAGATGGCATCTCTTCCACTAGCAGTTTGTCTCTTCTACGTTGAAAATCCGTTGTTTGTTGTAGCCACCTTCATGAATTATTTTACCTAGATCTCCTGTATATCTTGCTGCAGCTTCTCCATTAGCACTTGCTATTTCACCTTGCATTTTTGTGTTACAGAGATGGTTTCTTTTCTTAAATTTTGTGAACCAAACTCTGCTAGTTTCAAACTTTTCTTCTGCAGCTTCCTCACCTTTCTCAATCTTCATAGAATTAAAGAAAGTGAGGGCCTTGCTCTAGATTAGGCTTTGTGCTTTGTGCTGTGTCACGCCAAAAAAAAGAATAAACTAGGGTTTGGCTCAAGGGAATCTTGTGATCTTGTGACTGGTTTGATCTTCTAGCCGGACCTCAAAAACTTTCTCCCTATCAGCAATGAGGCTATTTTACTTTCTTATCATCATGTATTCCCTTGAGTAGCACTTTCAGTTTTTTTCAAGAACTCGTGCTTTGCATTCACAACTTGGCTAACTGCTTGGTGCAAAAGGCCTAGCTGTTGGCCTGTCTCAGCTTTTGACATGAGTTTCTTACTAAGCTTAACGGTTTCTAGCTTTTGATTTAAAGTGAAAGGCACATGATTCTTCTTTTCACTTGAACACTTAGATACCAATGCAGAATTATTGATTGGCCTAATTTTAATATTGTTGGGAAGGAGAGAGATGGGCGAACGGCCAGTTGGTGGAACAGTCAGAACACACATTTATCAATTAAGTTAGTTGTCCTGTATGGGCATAATTCATGGCGCCCCAAAATGATTACAATAGTAACATCAAAGTTCAATGATCAGAGGTCACCATAACAGATGCAATAATAATGAAAAAGTTTGAAATACTGTGTGAATTACTAAAATGTGACACACACATGAATTGAGCACATGATAATGAGAAAATGGCACCTATCTTCAATTTTTAAAAATGTCACAAGTCTTCAATTTAAAAAAGCAATTATTGGCCAGGCATGGTGGCTCATGCCTATAATCCTAGCACTCAGGGAGGCCAAAGTGGGTGGATTGTTTGAGCTCAGGAGTTTGAGACCAGCCTGAGCAAGAGTGAGCCTCCCGTCTCTACTAAAAATAGAAAGAAATTATTTGGCCAACTAAAAATACATAGAAAAAGTTAGCTGGGCACGGTGGCGCATGCCTGTAGTTCCAGCTACTCGGGAGGCTGAGGCATGAGGATCGCTTGAGCCCAGGAGTTTGAGGTTGCTGTGAGCTAGGCTGACGCCATGGCACCCTAGCCTGGGGTAAAGAGTGAACCTCTGTCTCAAAAAAAAAAAAAAAAAAATTAAAAAAGCAATTATCTGCAGAGCTCAACAAAGCAAGGTATGCTGTGTATAAAGAACATTTACAAATCACCAACTAAAAAACAACCCGGTTAAAAAATTGACAAAGGAATTCAATGGCAATTTTTACACAGAAGATACGTAAATGGCCAAGAAACACATATAAAATGCTCAATATCACTAGTCATGAAGGAAACTAAAATCAAAACTGCAAAGATACACCACTTCACAGCAGCTAGGATGGCTATAATCATTTAACGAATCAAAGTAAGTGTTGGTATGGATGTGGAGAAATATTAATCTTCTTTCATTTTGTGGGAGTGTCAAATGGCGCAGCTGCTTTGCAAAATAATTCTTTAGTAAGTAAAAGAGAATTACTATATGAGTCAGCAATTCTGCTCCTAGATACATACTCAACAGAGTCGAACACAAGTGTTCAAACAAAAGCTCGTCTATGGATATTCATAGCAGCATTATTCACAATAGCCAAAATGTGGAAACAACTCAAATGTCTATCAGTTGATGAATAGACAAAATATGGCATAAACATACAATGGAATATTGATACTTATCAAAATTAATGAAGTACCGGTACATGCTGCAGCATGTATGAACCTTGAAAACATCATGCTAAATGAATGAAACCAGACACAAAAGGCCACATATTGTATGATTCCACTCATGTAAGATGTCCAGAATAGTCAAATCCATAGAGGGAAAAAGCACATTAGTGGTTATCAGGGGTTATAGAACTTGACTGCTTAATGGCTATGGGTTTTCTTTTAGGGTGATAAAAATCTATAACAAGATAGTGGGGGTGGTTGGACAACATTGTTAATATATTAAATGCCACTGAGTTGTACACTTTAAAATGGGTAAGACGGTGAATTTTATGTTATATATATTTTATAATGATAAAAATTAAGAAAAACACAGATGATCTCATGTTCTCAAAAAATGATAGTGGGAAAAGAGAGTGACATTACATGTTTTATGTGTTAAAAATATCACTTTGGATGTTCATGTAGTATGAGAGAAAGAAGGCCCACGTTTTAAATCTTTCTCAGAAAATGTTTTTCTTATTTAAGAAAAGTCATTTATGTTAGATTTTAGAAGAGATACTATAGACATTTTCTGAATTATAAGTACTTAAACATGGTATATAACCTATATATAAAAACAGCTGGAATGAGGCTTTTGGGAATATTATTTCTTTTCCAATTTATAAATTAGGCGATATTTGGCACAAGTACAGAATATTTGATAATGGTGAATTACAGAATAATATCATTTAATTATCTCATATAATAAGGTATGAGGTTGTTTTAGGGCTTATTCAGTAGCTCAAGTTTGGTGGTTTTTCTGTCATTTTAAAAGGGTGATGGGCACACTTATAGCCGTGATCCAAGCATTGCAAAAGCAATCCATGTAACCAAAAGCATTGGTATACCCTTAAACAAAACAAAACAAAGCAAAACAAAAAAACCCTTGATTTTTGGTAAATGTTGAGTAGACACTGATAAATATGTAAAGCGTATGTAAATTATAATAACATACAATGAAGCTATCACCCAATTTACCCACTATTTAGTTGACCAAAACAAGTAACACTACCTTTAAGGCTTCCTGCATGCCTGTGCTTAACCCAAGTCACTGCACTCCCCTCTCAGAGGTAACTATTGTCTCAAAGTTGTTGCTTAATATTCTCCCACATCTTTATAGTCTTCTTTATAGTTTTACTACATCTTTGTATCATTAAGCAATACATTATTTAATTGTAAATTTTAAAATCTTATACAATTTTACATAATGAATTTTTGCTATATTATTTTATGGTTTTCTTCTATTACTCAACATTATGTTCCTGAGATCCATTCATGCCACTGAGTATAGCTGTAAATCATTCATTTTCTCAGTTGTAAATTACTCTATCATATGAATATGCTCTGATATGTTGAGTCATTCTCAAATATTGTACATTTGATTTTCTGTGCTACTGCTATGTTATTGGAAATAATCTTATACATATTCTTTATTGCAAACATGGATAGAGCACGTATCTCTAAGAATGAGAGAACACTGTGCATAGGGTACATGTAGTCTCAGCTTTACTAACTAATGTTAAATTGTTTTTGAAATTGGCTCAACCAATTTGTCCACCTTCCAGCACTGAATAATCATTTTCAGATTGTTTGTCATCCTTGCCAATAGTTAATATTGTGAAATTTAAAAATTATTTTCTATCTGGTGAGTATGAAATAACTCAGTTATTTTAATTTGCATTTTCTTGATTACTAATAAAGTTAAGCATGTGTTCACATGTTTATGGGGCATTCAGATTTTCTGTTAGGAATCTCCTGTCTATGGCATTTGCTTATATTGTCATTAAGATGGCTTATTACAGAATGTTTATACATATTTTAGGTAATAATTATTTATATGTGTTGTAAATATCTTCACATTGATGTCTTTTATTTCCACCACTTTTTTTTTGATAAACACAATATCTAAATTTTAATGTGGCAAATTTTATAATCATTTGTGGATATTTTTGATTAGAGTCTGTGCCAAGTAGCTCAATAGCATGAATGTTAAAGAGCGAAGTGATTGCAAAGGTTTTGAAGGACTTGAAAGACCAAACAGGGAAGATAAGAAAACCCAGAGTCTCACAACATCAGGAAACAGCTACCACCCAGAAGGAGTCAAACTCCCTGGCCCTCATGGTGTGAGGGCTGTCCAGTGAGAGATGAGATCTCAGGGAAGAACCATGAAGGGAAATACATCTGTGGCCAAAGATGAATGCCACCCAGGGTAGGGAGGAAAAGAAGGAGGGAAAAAGGGGTTGAAGGGGGTGAGAGAAAGAGAGGGGAAGAGAGAGGGAGAGGGGAGGGGGAGAGGGGGCCAGGGGGAGAGAGGGGAGGGAGAGAGAACACTCCTCTGGCTGCTTTATTTTTTTCTTCTTCTCCCTTCCATTCTTTTGTTTTTCTCTTCCTTTTGGTCATTAGGAATTTAGGAAGGATGGGAAATGGATCTGAGATTGAATACACAAATGGCCAGCATACTTCCCTACCCTGAGGTAAACAAAATATTCTCCTTTACTGTATTAAAGTGTAATAGTTTTGCCTTTCGCTTAGGCATACAGTTTATTTAAAATTATATTCTTTGTGATGTGGACAGCAGGAATCTTATTTCATTTTTTGACTATTAAGAAGTAAATTTTCCAGAATTATATATGGAGCTGTTTTTTCCAGTCCTTGAGTCCATGAACATGATATATATCTTCATTTAAGTCTTTTTTTTTAGTTGTTCACTAAAAATATTTATTGAGCATAGATTGTGTTCTGGAGACTACCCTAGTACAAGGGATACAGTGTTGAACAAATGATGAAAAAAGATTATACTAGTCTTTCAAAATGCTTATGTAATATAACACTATTTTTCCCATAAAAGTCTTAATTGCCCATTGAATTTTTTGCAAAATGTTATACATTTTCATGCTTTTGTATTCTCAGGCTTATGCTTTCTTATTCTTGATCTTACTGGCAGTGCTTTCAAAGTTTTACCATAAACATGATATTGTCTATAGGGCTCTTTAAAAGATACATTTTATCAGTTTATGAGAATGTTTTACTTTGCCTACTGTGATACAGATTTTGTTATGAATGGATGTTTAATTTTATATAAAATGCTTTCTGGAGGCAGGACCCTTTAACTCTTAATGTTGTTTACTGTTCTATTTTCTTACTTGATCAGTCTTCCCCAAATTTTGTCTTTTATGTTTGCTTTCTAGAAAATATCTTTGGCTGGGCGTAGTGGCTCATCCCTGTAATCCTAGCACTCTGGGAGGCAGAGGCAGGGGGATCACTTGAGCTCAAGAGTTCAAGATCTGCCTGAGCACTGAGCAAGAGTGAAACCCCGTTTCTACTGAAAATAGAAAAAAAAATTAGCCAGGTATTGTGGCGCACGCCTGTAGTCCCAGCTACTCAGGAGGCTGAGGCAGGAGGATCCCTTGAGCCCAGGAGTTTGAGGTTGCTGTGAGCTAGGCTGACACCATAGCACTCTAGTTCATTATCTATGTCTTTGTTTATTATTATTATTATTGTATTTGTTTCATTTTGCATTTATGTGGTTTCTTTTTTCAAGCTTCTTAAAGATTTGGCTTCTTAATTTATAGTCATTATTTTTTCCTTATAACACATTTGAAGTTGTACACTTTATCTTTATCCTGCAAGTTTTGCTAATAGTGTTTTCATTAGCATTTTAGTCATACATATTTTGTAAGCTCCATTATAATTTATTGTTTGACTCAAAATAATTTAGAAGCACGATTCTAATTTCCAAATGTACAATGTTTTTAATTATTTTCATTACCTATCTTTAAATAACTACATTGCAGTGAAAAAAAATCTTTATTATACCAATCCTTATAACTTTGTTGAAACATTTTTAATTGTTTATTGCCATAGACTGTGTTCTAAGGTGTAAGAGTTCAGTGTAATTGCAAAAAATGTACTCTGCAGTCTTTTGGAGAACATGTCCCAAGTAGGCAATTAGATAATGCTAAATAGATAAAATATGCTAATTTTGATGTTTATATTTTCTCCACTTTCAGTAGCCCCCCTTACTTCTTGATTATTCACTTCTAAGTGTGGCACATTAAAATCGTCTACAGTTTTGGATATGTGTATATCTATATTGCATTGTAGTTCAGTTAGATTTTGCACGTTTAAATTTGTAGACTATGTTATCAGATGCCTGAAAATTTAACATGTTATATCCTTATGAACTAAACTATTTACTTTTTCTACTCTCCAGTGGTTTTTATTTTGCCTTAAATGCTATTTTGTCAGATAATACCTATAGAAATTTTATTTTGGTTAATACTGACCAAATGAATTATTTTTTATAGTTTTATTCTTAACTTTTCTGTGTCATAATATTTTTGGCATGAATCTTATAAACAGCATACATCTAGATTTATTTTATTTACTTTTATCCAGTTTGATGGTATTTATCTTTTAACTGAAAATCTAATAAGTCCATATACAATTATCATAATTAGAGATATATTTGGATTTATTTGTAATAGCTTAATTTTTTCTTTTTCTTTGCCCTGCCTTTTTTTTCTTTTCCCTGCTCTAAGTCATTTTCCATTCACTTATTTCTGAAAAAAATTATAGGATATTAAAATACATGCTCCACTGTAACAGATTTGAACACCTTTCCTTTCTACCCATTTTTCTTGGGTTATCCTTGTTCCTTCAATGCGTTACTTCAGAAGCCTGTCAGGAAAAGTCAGTCACTGTCTTGAGGCTACTGATTTATTTTTCTCCTCCTATCTCTTTCCATAATTTTATATACTTTCTAACAGAAAGCATTCTCATCCTAAGCTTTTATTATTTCTCTGTTATTTCTGTTATTCTATCTTTTCCTAATTGTTCCTTTCCAAAATTCCAAAGAACCAGCTTGATAGAGACTGAGAGAGCTAACACCTTTCACAAGTATCTAGTAGCTATATCAAGTATTGCGAGAAATATGAATTTTATTCTTCTTGCTCGATGATTTTTTGGTTTCAATATTAGTTTATAATAAATGATAAAATTATATATTTCAGACACACTATGGATTATGAAAGCTTTTGGAAGATAGCATGAGAAAGTACATATATCAATCACTGCTTCAGGTGGGAAGATGTGTTCCAAATAACTAATAAAAAATTTAAAAATAAACCCTTGAATGCAAAATATTTATGTATTGACAGTTACTCATATACTTATATGTTACATGATTCTATTTCTATTCAAATGTTTCAAAAAACAGAAAATAAGGGACATAAGATGTATGGTATAAACTTTCTAAGCATCAATTTGGCAAGAGAGAAATTCTATTTATGAACAGGTAAGTTTCTGAAGGATTGTAAGTCCTTTTGTTCTTCTGCACACATTATAAGTAACAGTATCTGTTGATATCAGCAAGAGTTCTGATTCTTTTTGTGTTTATTCATAGTTTTATTGTTACTCAGATGTAATTAAAAAGTTTTTAAGTAGAAAAGTTTCTGTATTTCCTAAAATTCTTTCAAATGAATTATCTTTGACTTATTTTCCCTCTTCAATGAATTTAAGAAAATAATTTGATAAATGTAAAAGATGTACGTATAAGAATTTTCATTACAAGAATTCTTTTTCATAGGGAGAAACTTGAAATGCTATGAAGGTCCATCAAAAGAGAATTTGTTAAATATTTTGTCGTATAGCTACTAACTTGACAAACTATACAGTACTAGTAATAAAAATATAATTATAATATTTTATAATTATGTTATAAAAACAATATGTACATGTTATACATTCTTATATAAATTGTGTAGTATTATATAAAGTACTATATACTAGTTATATTACACAAAATACTAGTTACATAAAATACTATGCACTACTTTACAATAGCCATAAGAGGTAGGTAGTGCTAATATTCCCCCATAAAGAGATGAAATCCAATAAAGTTAAGCAATTTGTCCTATGTTCCACAACTAAGTGGCAGTCTTTGTTTAGAAAGCCAGGAGATCTGACTCTAGAAGTGATGTTTTGGTCACTATCCTGTTGATGTCTCCCCACATTTATTGACATGGAGTATTATCTTGATATATTTTTCAGTTATCTCACTTATTCAGGATACAAATAGGAAAATTAAATATATTGTTATTTTTTAAAGTATTTCCAGATATTTCTCTATATCTGAGAGCAAGGATATATAGTAATTCTAATTTATTATATTTTTTCTAATTTTTCTATAACATTTGTGTTTAATTAAAGATTATATTAATGTCTATAAAACATTCTTTAAATATTGATGAATTAAATGAATATTGAAGGAAAATAAAACAAAGCAAAACACATGTATGTGTGAATGGATATTAACTAAAATATTATCATTATTTATATTTGAGTGCTAAGTCATGGGAATAATTCCTAGATTCTTTCTTGTGTTTATATGTGTATTTTATTTTTTCTTTAATGGCAATGTGTTACATGGGTAATAAAAATGTAATGAAAATTTAAAATAAAAATGTGACACAATTTCCTTTTCTTGCATTGCATACTCAGTGCTTATAGGAAATATGGTGGCAGGAGGAAAACATAACAATGCACCTTCCTACCCCTACAGCAATGTAAACTATTTAAGTAGTGTACAGATAATATAAGGATGATATAGTCATTGTTCCCAAGATAAGCAATTTTCATTCCAGTACTGCAGCTGCATAAAGGACAACTCTCAACCACTTGCAGAAGTTTCTTAAAATAGATCCTAGGAGACTCTAAGCACACAGCTTAGCAGTTTTCTCTCATGACACAAACCAGGTTAAATTATTGAGATTCTTCTGCTTTCACAGATTCAAGGAGTCTAATTTTCTGTTTCCAAAGAAGCAAAGGGAAATAGCTGTGGGCTGTACATAATGGTCTTAAGAATCTATATCCCAAAGGAAATGCCATTTTGAAATTAGGTTAAATTAAACTCCTTGAAATTTGCCTTTATGGGTGACCCAAATCTCTGAACACAGGATCCTAAGACACGGCATTTATAAATACAAATAGAGCCAGGTGTGGTGGCTCATGCTTATAATCCTAGCACTCCGGGAGGCCGAGGTGGGAGGATACCTTGAGCTCACGAGTTTGAGACCAGCCTGAGCAAGAGTGAGACCCTATCTCTACCAAAAAGAGAAAAATTAGCTGGGTGTGGTGGCACGAGCTTGTAGTCCCAACTATTTGGGAGGCTGAGGCAGGAGGATTACTTGAGCCCAGGAGTTTGAGGTTGCTGTAAGCTAGGCTGATGCCACAGCATTCTACTCAGGGCAACAGAATGAGACTCTTGTCTCAAAAAACAAACAAATATGAATAAAAATAGATGGCCCATCTATTACACTCTTTTAATGTGAAATCAAATCTCACCACTTCTATGTATATTTTATTGGCAAGGATCATAGAATTGGAATCATAATAAAAACTCTAGATTATCTAATTAAAAAGCTTATTTTTAAAAGTCTTGTTAAATGTGACCTAACCTGTGTTCACTTGTCATTTTCCTTATCGACAGTATAAAATTTACTAATAACACATTCTGAGTTATTTCTCGGAGAATCAGAACCAATGACTTTGAGGACTGTTACTACACAAAGTCAGAAATGTCATTGAGAGGCATTTTGATTTCACAATATTCTTGATCATCGTAATGTTTATTAAAAGATCCATTAAAAGTCCATCATGCTAATTTAACAGGGAAAATTTAATAGATTGGTATTGGATAGCTTCCACTAAATTAACATAGGAGAATTATAACCAAAGCCTTAGCTGCTATCATTAAGAAATAAACAAAAACTGTTATGATGTATTAGTTATAAGCAGGAACCAGTGGCATCCATAGTGAGTGAATTTAAATCTTTATCTAAAACAAAATTTAGTAAACCATTTTGGTTCTTATTTTTTCTTACAATTTAGTGATATTTGGTCTCAGCATTAATTAATGCATCTCATTGTATGAGTGCACTCATTTGAAATATGTGTAGGGGTAAACCATTCCTCTTTCCTTACTTCTGGGAATACCCATGGATATCATATTTTCTCCTTATTCCTCTGGTGGTAAGTTCTTCTTCAAGGGTCACTGGCCCAAAGCAGAGCTGTCTATTTGGTAAGTCGTTCTATTTCTATGGGTCCAGTTAGGAAAGCAATTTTGATTTTTTTCATTGTATCCTTCCTTTTAATATAACCTTTATCAGTAATAAAGGATATATTTTGGTTTTCTGTATGCCGACCTTTTACCTTCTTCAGTTTGTTCAGGATCCAGGCAGGGCAAACACTCTCTATTGGGTTCCCTCAAGAACCCTAATCTAGAGCATTCTGTGCATTGGGTGTATTGAGTTGGCTATTCTGTCCTCATCTTTCCTAATGGAGAGTCTTTCATATTTGGAAAAAAGGTGCTTAGTGAACAGAAGACCTTCAATTATTTTTTGAATGAATATGAGATTCAATGAATCAATGAATAGCACAAAAGTCTCAATAATGTATGATTTGCCATAATCAATATTTCTGTTGTCTATAAATATCTACAGTGCTGTCTTAGTTTATTTATGGATATATGTGACATAATCACACCTCTAACTAAACTTTTTCAGCTTCACTTTGACTAAGAGGTACATTTATTCCATATACATTAAGTGCTTAGAACTCAGAAATGCTGGCATAACAAATAAGATGCAAACCTTGCTCTCGTGAGGTGTTAATTGTATAAGATTAAATTATGTGAATTTATGAGTAGCCATTCCATTCTCCCTAAGAATGTAGAGCTAGAACTCAATTTTTGTGGTGATTTAAAATTTTTTTCAAACACAGATGTCAATATTAAGCATTCATTGTCATTGGGAAGATTCCTCTTTAACTTAATATTCTTTCCCTTCCCATTCTCTCTTCCTCTATTTGTTTTTGTTCTCAACACTGTTTTTACTTTACTGATTTAAAGGCATTCTTCTATTTCTTTTTAAATTAATCATCTTTACTTCTGAGAAGCTGACATCTTTAAACTTTTCTATGTATCCCATGACTCCTTTCCCTGACAGTTGTCCCACAGGGAGGCTAACTAATCTCAATTTAATTATAACTCCCTGGTGAAGGCTTATTAAACCCATTTTACCATGGTGGATCCTTGGTACAACTGGATCAAACAAATTCCCTTGAGAAAACCAAATTTCTGCAGCAGCCAGTCTGAAAAAAGGGAAGAATGGAGTCAATGCATAAAATTAAGACTACAAAAAGGGACCTTGACATTGTGATCTTTCCAGTTCTTGGTCCTAGTCCTTGGAAAGACCTGGTTGAACTTCTACGCACTGTGTTCTCTGAGATATTTGTGTATCCTTATGAGATATTTTCCTGTGTGTTTGTCTTTATGTCTATCTATCTATCCATCCATCCATCCATCCTTCTGCCTAGTTGGATTCTGTGGGAATTCTGTAACTTGGAATCTCTCTGTCTTTCACCTCTGACTTTCTCTAGATCTTCTTTTACTTGTCCCTCTTTGCACTTTCTGATTATCTTCTTTTTGTTGAGGCCTGATATAATCCTCTCTAACTGGTATTTCTTTTCTCTTCTTTTGTCTTCTTGCCTCTATTTCTACACACTTTTTGTCTGTTTTTCTACTTCTGTCTTTGGCTTTCTTCATCTGACCCTTCTCTGCCCATTCTCACCACAAATCCTACCCTACAGTTTTTAGCTCTGTTCTCATTTCATTGTTTTTCCTCTTTCTTACCATTTCCCACTCTTAAATCCATTGTTTCTCCAATCTGAGCCTTGTGTGAACACCTAAGGCTTTACCTTAGGTTTTTTTTTTTTTTTTTTTTGAGCTCTGCATTCTTCCATCTATCTGAAATAGAATCATAGGGTACTATATTGTTATATATATATATATAATATATATATATATATAAACTAAAAAATAAATTCTGGGTTGTATCTCTAAAAATATAAACATTCTACTGATGAACAGATATATAAATATTCCATGAATTTTTCTCATCAAGAGAACTTACCAAAATCCATTTCACTTTTTCTTTTAGTCAAAGAAAATTTTAAAACCTCAAATGCTTTGAGGTCAAAGAGGCATGTTTTAACTGTAGCATACAGATGAAAATTATCAGCTTGTACTATGTGAAAATCTGATAAGTAAGGTTTAATCTTGTCCTCAATTAAAAACACTACTACCTAATTGTCATTCAGTGTTCTCCTTACAGAAGGTGAAAATATGCATGTGAGTGATATTTCCATGAAAGTAATGTTTATAGTCATTTCTGGGTTAAAGAACAAGATTTATTTCACTTTATAGGAATATATTTCCTGACATTTGTCCTATTGCATTATGTTCAAAGGGCTGTAAAGCTGAATGTGGGAACTTTTGCAGGAAGACTGACTACAAGTGATTATGTAAACTTCTAAGCAAAAGCAATCTCCATTATTTATCTTGACTGTCAGAAATTCTTTGCAGGTTACATATTGCTGAATATAACAGATTCCTGTCTACTGGGATTGCACAGATTTTAGATTGTTTTTATAAGCATAAAAATATGTAGTTATGCTATTGCCAATAGGTTAAACCCAAATATATCAGCCTGTTAGAATAATACCCATGGATGTTGATCATATTTTCTTTTATAAATAGATGAAGAACATTTTGATGGGAAATATGAAACAAAGTTTCTTTCAAGATCCATGGCTTACAACCTACCAGATAAGAAAATTGGCCTGAGTAATCATGTAATTTTCTTAGCCATATTTTGAACCTCTCATTTATCAACCAGTGAGGCAAATATGTTTATTTTGCTGTTATCATCTTATTGATTTTCTCATTTTAATGCCTGCTGAAAGCTATTTTAGGCTATGGCATGAAATAATTCAGGATTTTTGTATTTACTGAATTTTCATCTATGTATAAATATGCAAATATTCAAAAAGATTTACAATAAGAAATGTTATGCACTAAAGTTTTTATGATTTAAGGTGTCTGTTCTAATATCTTCTCCTCAGAGAAGCTTTCCAAATGCACCTTGTCTACAAAAGAGGTTCCTGATTACCTTTTATATCTGTATCTTGCCTTAGTGTTCTTAGAGAAGTTTTTATCTCCATATGTATTACTTCTTCCGTAGCTAGAACATTAGCTCCACAAAAGCATGGATTCTCCCGCTTCTGTTCCCTACTTATCTCCTGGCTAGAGAAGAATCTTACTTTATGAATAAATGAATCATAACATTGACTATAATGACTGAAGAAGGTGGAAATAAACTAAATATTTCACAATTGGAATAGATTATTTGATAACTCAGTATATATTTATAACTATTATGTACATATTTAAAATGATGTCTATGTGTTTCTTAGTAAGCAAAGATTTTTGTTGTTGTAATACTACATGAGTAAAGCAAGGCCTAAGATTGTATGTGCAATATGATCATGACAGTGTATATGCGTATTCCTAAGAAAAAAAGTCTTAGAAGAAACAATCTCAAATATTTATAGTACACATATGCTTGGATAAACACATCACGGGTTTTCTTGATTTCCCTATTTTATAATTTTTTGTAATTATTATTTATCATTTATATTCGGAACAATGAAGCAAAAGGAGGGAAAAGAGAAAAGAAGCGCAGTAGTGATTGAGTATTATAGACAGCTAAACACTGTAGATATGAAATTTTTAACAACTAATAGTATTTCTTAATATTTTTTGAGTACTCACTATGTGTAGGTATTGAAGTGCTTTATTCAAATGAAATTTCCTAATTCTCATAATTACCCAATGAAATCATTATTATTAGGATTCCCATTTTATAGTTATCTCAGAGAGGTCATGATACTTCCTATGGTTACCCAGCAAAGAAGTGGCATACCCCTAACGTGAAGCCTAGTCTAACCCAGGGTCTGCAGTCCTAACCTTCAATTAAGAATAAGGGAGGAAGTAACTGCTTCTGAAATCAGAATAAAGAAAATATTTCATTCACAAATTCAAATTTCATTTAATTAATTTTAAAAAACAAAGCAGTGTAAAATGTTAGCTGCTTGAAATAGCTTATTTGGGGCTTAGTCAAACACAAAGCAAAATTGAATGTTTGGACAAAAACGAGCAAGTTGCTACTAGAACGTAAATTGGTGAGTTACAGGATATATATTATTTTAGAGAAAATTATCGTGTTCTGGTGACACAATTATTGTGTTCAGGATAGTCTAGGCAGCAAGATTTTAAGATAAATCCAAATTTCATATATACAGAGCTTCATTGAGTCACCTCATTTGTTAAAAATCTATGTATATAATTTTAGTAGGGTTTTGTGTCCAGATGCCATTTTAATGTAGTCTAAGTGTTTTTTCTCCATATTTAATTAGATGTTTATACTTTCCATAAAAATTAACAAAATACCGGCAACTCTGCCATTGTGTGGTAGAAAGAATAAGGACTTTGGAATCTTTGGATATAAATCTGTTTGGCTTTGAATTTCAAAGTAACATTTCACTCAATGATTGCATTCATGAGGCACATCATTTGGGTATGATTTTGTTTTGGGGGTCTCTTTAAAAAAATGTTTCAGGGACAGAGCCTTGCTATGTTGTCCAGGCTGGCCTAGAACTCCTAGGCTCAAGCAATCATCTGTCTTCAACCTCTTAAGTAGCTGGGACTACTGCTGGTACATGCTTTTTAAAGGAAGTTCAAGTGAGAAGTTTTAATATTTCTGTAATGTCTAAAGTATAGGCCATTGCAGTACCATAGAACCAAATAACTCAACTGTCATTTTCGAAATTAAGAATCTTGGATATTTACTATATATTAATTACAATGAGTTAATTACATAAGAGTGACCGAAGTCACAGCTGACACTTGAAAATGCCTTCACAAAACAATATGCCTGATTCTGTTCTCAGTGAAAACAGCTCAGGAAATTTAATTTAGGATGCCAGGTGGCACAATAGGTTATACATTAACTTGTCCCCTCTGGAAAATTAAATTTGAATTTGGCTCGGCTCACAAATGAAATGAGTCATTTGGTACATGCCACTAAGGATACTCACAAAGCCAAAATGACATTTCATTGAAAAATCATCCGATAAGAAAAATGTCTGCAGTCACCGGGAACTTTCAAAAAAGATAAGCAACAGATAGGGCATAAAGAAAGGGATACAGGGACTGTTGCAGATTTGGGGCTTGCTGAAAGTCTGGAGGAAGGAGAAGATCACACCACTTATGAGCCTACCTTCAGCCAGAAACCCTATAATTTTAGCCTGTACTTCAACATCCTAGGAGATTATTTAGTTACTTTCCAAGGAAAGTGTGCTGTTTTCCTTGTCACAGCTTTAGCCAAATGCCACTTCGTATCAAATTATTATGGATTACTGAGCTCACTGCAAGGAGCCGTCTAATTGTGATTTTGAACTTTACGTTTAGATCTCTTTGTTCTTTCAGGTAAATAATATAATTATAAATCATATTCTCTCCTCATTTAGGAGACTATGAAAACATACAATGGACAGTCTTTAAAGATAACCTTAGTTTGGAATTCGTGAGCATTCTTATCACTGTTACATACTTATCCATATAATGATCACATATATATAACAAACATTTAGACAAATAATAAGATTCCCAACAGAACAGTAAAATTCCCCAAACAAGCAATAAAAACCTTGTTTTTTCATATTTACTATTGGAAAAATAGAGTACAAAAATATAAAAATCATCCTAATTCCTTACATTTCAGGTGCTTTTTCCTGAATTCTAAACAGACACTGTTAACTCATTTTATGGGGGTCTCCAAATTCGAAGAGACTCTACTTTCTGAGTCAGGCCTCACTCATTTTGTATTTTGTTAGGAGTAATAGTCAGACCATGCTTAGCTGCTCCATGACTGTTTTCAGCCCTCTGCCTGATAGGTGACACTTTTAACATCTGCGTGGTCCTGAGCACCTTAACTCCCAGATCTGCTCATACTGCAGCAAATCAAGAGGTTAGGTAGTTTTACCTTGGCAGGGAAATTCCAGATCATTCTACTCCATCAAGGAGAGAAGTTATGATAAAATTTATAGCATGACTTAGCAAAGTTAATGACAAAAAATTTATTCTGAGAATCCTTGAATTTTATTCCCAGTAGTACTTCCTTGGCAAAAGTCCTTGCTTAGCAATCTTATTAGACCTTAAACAAAGGAATAAATCTAACTTTAAGTAGATTAAGACAATAGGGTCATGCAGCCAGATCTGTAATAAAAATGTCATAGGATTTGCATATGTTAATTTATCCTTCCTTACGCAAATGTGCAATTATATTTTTATAGAAAAGAATGCACTGACCTTTTGGCAAACCTCACTTAGGCTTAACAATGGTCCTCAAGTTGTTAATATTTACTATTCACATAGAAAGAAGAAGTCATTGTAATTGGGATGACAGAAAAAACAACCACAGCAGCAGATCACAATAAATAGGCACAGGTAAAAACAAATATACTCAATTCTTTAGTAAGAAGGAAAAACAAAAAGTTTTATATGCATAGCTTCCTTTACATGGCCTAAAACAGATATACCTTTCGTATATTCTATTAGTTATCTTGGGAACCCAAAAAACTAAAAAGAATATAGTTGGTTTCGTGCAGAAACATCTAGTCCTGTATTTTCTACGAAGGGTTTAACATATGCAAATAATAATAAATTTTTCTCTGCAATTTTCAAGTGTAATCGGCAAAATAGTTATTTTGTCTTAAGAAATAGACAAGTATGAGGCCAGGTGCAGTGGCTTTTGCCTGTAATCCTAGCACTCTGGGAGGCCGAGGCGGGCCGACCGTTTGAGCTCAGGAATTCAAGATCAGCCTGAGCAAGAGTGAGACCCCATCTCTAATAAAAAAAAAAAAAAAAAAAAAGAAAGAAAGAAAGAAATTATTTGGACAGCTAAAAATATATAGAAAAAATTAGCCGGGCATGGTGGCACATGCCTGTAGTCCCAGCTACTCGGGAGGCTGAGGCAGAAGGATTGCTTGAGCCCAGGAATTTGAGGTTGCTGTGAGCTAGGTGGATGCCACGGCACTCTAGCCTGGGCAACAGAGTGAGACTCTGTCTCAAAAAGAAAGAAAGAAAGAGTATGGCCTCTGGAGCCAGCCTGCCTGGGTCTTGAATTTTGGGTCTACTGCTTACTGTTATGTGTAAGTTACTTAACCTCTCTGTGGCTCAGTTTCCTCATCTATAAAATGGGAATAATTATGATACCTACCTCACAGAGGTTTGTGTTAGTGAGGATATTCTCTGGTAACAAACAACTTCCAAAACCTCACAAACTTTAAAATAAAGATATATTTCATGCTCATGGTACATGTTCACTATGGTTGACTGAGTGACAGTTGTGTTGTGTTATTGTCATTCTCACTCCTGTATCCAGGCTGACAAAGGAGCCCCTCTCTTGAACATTGCAAGTGGCCATAACAAAGGTTAAAGAAGATCCAGAGGGTATCAAATTGATAACTAGCTAGCAGGCCTAAATATGATATGCGTCACTTCCACTCACAACTCACTGGCCAAAACTGGTCACTTGGTTTTACCCAACCAGGAGGCCATCAGGTTCTAACACGAGTTCAGAGTATTTGCTAAAGAGCACCAGTGACTAACAGAAGTTTCTAAATGAGTTAATATTTGTAAAACACTTAGAGTTGGACCTAGAACATAGTAAGAACTGTATATGCACTTATTAAATAAAATAAACAGGGAATTGCTGTCTCTGGATACAGTTACAGCTAATTTTAATAATTACCAATCATCTTGTTGTCTACATCATTCTCTCCAGTTATAACACCCAGGGCTGAGTGTTACAAACTTGCATATACCTTTGCTGCCACTGAGTGCCATTGTCTTCAGCACCCATAGCAGGAAATGGAACAAATGTTGTGCATGTTCTTTCCTCTTTTACCAATGGAAGGAGGGGAGGATTTAATGTTGTTTAATTTGTTTAATCATCAAATGTTTATACAACTGCCCCTTAGCTGATTTCCACATATATCCTTCTACACATACCTACATTTCTAAAAATAATATTCTCATATAACATAACTAATCCTAAAGCTGCGAACATACTCGCTTCCTTCCAGAAAGCAAAAGATTCAAAATCTTGATAGCCATCCACAGCCAGCTGTAAGCTCAATACTTCTAGGTGCAATTTTTCAGTTCCTTAAGTCTATTATTGTCCCATCCCAATAAAAATGATCTATAAATACTAGTAGAAAAAAAGGTAGAAGAAAGAAGGAGAATACAGGCAGAGGCAATGGTTCTCTTTTTCTACAGTCAATGTCACTCTGTCACGGGGCCCTTATTTATGACTTTCCAACTCTATTATGAATTTCTTATTACCTTCACTTTTTGCCAGAAACTTGCCTATTTTTGGTTGCTGTTGTTGTTTTGTTTTGTTTGTTTCAACTTGGAAGGACAACCCAGAGTATTCTTGTGAAATGTAAACCTATTGTGATCCAATTTGTACTAAATTATAGTAGTCTTCTATTACCTCTTATCACTGAACTATCAGGGTAGTCTCTGGTTCCATTTATGGAACAACTCAGTATACAGTTATTTTTAAAAAGTCTATCTTCCAGAAACTATTCTATACAGTGAGAATCATTGGTGGACAAAACTGATCTTTCTCCTTGAATCATTTACATTCAGCATAAGGTGATACATAATAAACATTAAATGCTAAATAAATAAGTTAAAAATAATGTTAGAAGGTAATAAGTATATGAAAGAAGGAACACAGAGAAGGACAAGGGGGGCTGGAATTCCTGGACTGAGGGAATTGTAATCTAGTTTTCCTTAGAACAGACCCATCACCCAAGCCAACCCAGCACTGTAACCTTAAGTTTGGGACTGCTTACTCAGTGGCATGAAGAACCCCAAATGGTCAAGTAGCAGCATCAGTTTTTAATTTGTGAATATTGTTCTAGTTACATTTTTAAAAAAATAAATGGATCTTTATGTTTCCTAAGGGAAAGAACCATGTCAAACTTCATGCTAGGAAGCCGGACACATGAGTTCTGGCTATGAGAGAAAGATGACATCCGTACAGAACATTTATCCCACATCCTATAAGTATAGGATAGCACCCCAACCTCATATGGTTTGACTCCCTGGTGCTGAGAAAACTAATTTTTAATAACAATTTCATTATAACCTAATACTACCTGTTTCTTGATGATCAGGGACTGACAAGGCCAATGAATTATGGTTTTGAGTTTTACTCTGTCCCATAACAGGATTTCTGTGGCCCAAGCAATGATATCATCATACTGGGATAGTGAAAAAGCCATGTAGCAAGTCCATGAATGTTTGTGCTGGCATAACATGGTAAGCAGAGAAAATGAATTTAAATCTAAACTATATGTCTCTTCCATGCTTCTTCCACATAGAATGTATCCAATGTCATAAGCTTAATACTATTAGTTACCTAGTTGCGCCTATTGTGGTGTGTTATTGAATTGGGGGATCAGGGATGGTTTTTGTTCTTGGACAGTTGGGTTATGTGTGGTACAGCTAGATTAGCACTGACTACATGGGCAATGTGATATTGAGCTGATGAATATTGCCCCTCATTGGCTAATGACTGCTTTGTTTCGGTAACCCACTGAACAGTCAGGAGGCTGGAATGAGGCTGTACGAAATACAAATACTAAATGAACTTACGTTCTCAATTCAATTTCTCTTCTGCACAGAGAGACTTTTGGTAAACATTCACATAGAACCAAAGTATTCCCACACTCTAGGCCCACTCTAAAAGTCCAGGAACATCCTTTCCGCCCAAACTTCTCTTACCAGTCCTCTAATCTTGCTCCTTCTAAGTCCTTGAAAAAGTCTAATATTGTCCAAACAATCTTCCAATGATGAAAGAAACATTTTATACATTTTGGTCTAATATGGTGACCAGCAAACTTGTAACTGAGCACTTAAAACATGATTAAGGTTACTAAAGGTCTGCATTTTAAAAATTAAATTTGAACTTAAATAGTCACTTGGACAGTGCAGCAGCCAAATCATTAACCATATACCTCATGTATTTTTTATCTTAAATGTTAAAAAATGTCATAAAAAGTTTACTACAGGGGGATTTCTCTACTTTATTGACCTTCAAGTCACCCCTGTTCCACCCCAGGCCTATAGCTAATAGGGGAGGAGCTACTTATCCAAGCCATGTCAGCTAGAAATGATGAAGCCTGGATTTGAATCCAGTCTACTCTAGATATCACACTCTTCACCCAGTCCTGTCCTGCTTCTAGCCCACCCAGTTGCTGCAGTCAGAAACTAGAGTTATCCTGCTTCTTCCTGTTCCTCATATCCAACATCTAGTTGGCCATATGTTCCTGTCAACTATATCTGCTACAGTGCTCCCAAATCTATTGCTCACTCTTTATTCCCCCTGCTTCCACTTTATGTCAAGCCTTGTCATTTCTTTCCTGGATTTAAAAGTGGATGTCTCTCCCTTTATGTATCACCCGGTACATACTTGTGCCTGGTATATATAGGAGACATGAATGTGTTATTGTGCCTTCAAATGCTTTGTAACTCATCTCTCCAACTGAATTTGTTTCATCTCTGGTTCATCTGCTACTTGCCACTAGAACAATTTTCTGTAACACAAATCTGACTGTGGATTGTTCCTTAGTATGTCATACAAGTTCTTAGTTACCTCCGCAGAATCACTCCTTGCTAAGTTTTTCTCCTTTCAGTCTACCTCCTACCAGTTCCTGATATAAAGTCATCTGATTGTCCTGTCCTTTGCTATTTATCTTTTTTTTTTCTTTATGTGAACATCCATGACTACTCTTAGGTGAACTTAAGACTCCACAAATGATTCTAACGCTAATGACTGTTACATAACATCTACTATGCACCAGGCCCTTGGCCTATATTTTAAATCTTTGTATGTTCAGCCCAGAGCAAGAACTCAATAAATATTTGAGGAATAAATAAATAAATTAATGCATAGTATCTACCTTCTAAAGTAGTTTGTTTCTATTTTAGGATCTATGATATTTTTCTGGCATTTCCGTATAGTTCTGGACACTCAAAGGCAGAGGAATTAGGGGTTAAGCCCTCCTTTCCCTCATTTCATTTATCTCTTTAGATGAAACTAACCTTTTCCTATGTTAATTTTAATTTTCAAATGTTTTGCTTTTCTGAAATTGGTGAATGCCAAATTATTCACTCCTTTAACTCAGTCCGACACTACAGTGCAGCATGTTGGGGATTGCACACTGCATGAGGGCAGGAATATGTGCCTTTTTCTCACTAGTATGTACTCAGACCTAGAGCTGTTGCCCAACCCAAAGAAAATGGTTAATGGATATTTGTTGAAGAAATGAGCAAATGTGAAAATTAATTATATAAACTTGTACAGGAAACTGACCTGTAGTTACATGAATGTAAGTATAATTTTTCTCTCCCATGAGCACTGGAGAAAGGAAAACTGCCTTCTAAGATGATTGAAAAGTAGGTTGATAGTTATATTTAAGAACAGAAAACATGTCAATTATCCCAGAGTGTTTTGAAGCTTTCTACCAGCTTTAGGATCTAAGTTCTCTCATTTATCTACTACTCTGTTGCTATTACTATAGATTTGTGGGTTTAAGTTTAAATAGTGCATGAAAATAGGCCTAACATTTACATATTTACATTTTCTTCTCAAGTTCTTTCCCTTAGAAAATTCCTCCAAAAGATATCCACTGTGGTATGCAATGTGTTGAGGAAAAAAGTAGTCTTTTTTCATTTGAACTACATAATATTTATGCATTTACCAGTCCCAGTTGTGAGAGTACATTTTTTAGATTGTTGTTGTAGTTTAATTATTAGGCCAGTCTGAATTTCATTT
This sequence comes from Lepilemur ruficaudatus, assembly GCA_963574885.1. NCBI lineage: Eukaryota > Metazoa > Chordata > Mammalia > Primates > Lepilemuridae > Lepilemur > Lepilemur ruficaudatus. Next base: position 28,373 of record CAUYRT010084745.1, read on the forward strand.
AAAACATGCTTTGAAGCAAATGTCAGAGAGCACTACCTTTTATATATTAGATTTTATAGGAGGATTTTCAATATGTTTTTCAATTAACCATGGGGATGATATCTAGGCTAAGAGATATTTTTGATACAAAGTCAGGCTATAATAGCTAAATTTTAATTAATTTTATCCCTTTATTCATGCATTATTAATGCATCACATACTTATTGAGTACTTACTGTGTGCTAGAAATAGAGGTATCAGTATATAATGTTTAAAAAATATGAAATTTTTAAAAATTGTGATTAAAATAAATTGGTATATAGTATTAGTTTCCCATTGAATCTCACTTTAATTTCTATAAAAATAGATTAACTTTGATATATAATAAAAATCATCTATATAAATCTTAATATTTCACAAAGTGTTCATCTTTTTTCAAATTGCTTGAGTTCTCTACATGTAAGTCTCAATCAACTCCTCAGAAACTGTCAGAAATATGATTACAGCATTTTGAAACTGTAGCTAATCTTAGATAATCCAGTCAAAAAACTCCTCAAAATGCAATTTCATACAGGTTTTATAGTTTGTCTATTTACTCACTTATTAAGGATGGAGATAGGGCCAAAGTATAATGAATCTTAGTTAATTTTCCTCTTACAACACCATGCTATATATATTTTTCACCAGAGAAGCTCAGCTTTTATACTTAATATTCAAATGTTAAAATGAAAAATAGAATCAATTAATTTTTATATCATAAACTGTTGCTGGCTGAAATCTATTTTGTCTTTTTTAGGGTTACATAATCTGACTACAAGCCCCAGCCTTCCTTGCAGTTAGGTGTAAACGTATCCTTGAGATCTACCAATTCAGTGAGGTAGAAACACTATGTGATATATTGGGACACAATTTAAAGAGATGAGTAGGACAGCTCTATCCTTTCTTTCCCCCTCAAGTGGCTGGATGATGCAATGATAATGAGGCTCTATATTTTAGTGGGACCAAGATGGAAGAATCCTGCATCTCCCAGATTTTTTCTTTCATAAGTGACTAGGTGGGTTCTGTTTTACCTTGGTTTGTTTTTTGTCTAGAAGCAGATATTCTAGAAATTTTACTGTCATGTTAATTTTTCTAAGTACAAAAAGGTACCCTTTCCATAGAAAGATCAGGTCTCCTTTTATTTCAAGACATTCAAAAATATTTAGCTTTCTTGTGTTGTTCTGTATGTATGTTGGATCTCCTGTGCCTGTCTTCTATACTGATCTCTTTTTTTTCCCCGTATTTTAACCCATATTATGAAATTTTACTTTTATGACTTTTGCTTTTTGCATTTATAATCTCCATCTCTATTGCTGTACATTCAGTCATATTTATTCTCCCACGGACACTTCTTAACATTTATTTCTGAGTTGATTTTGCATTTTCTTCAATTGATTTGGTAAACGGTGTACTTTCCATTTCTACTTTCAGTTCTGGAATTTCTGCTTCATCATAGTATACCTTATCTGCAACAGTTGATTTAATTAAATTTAATTTATGCTGATGTTGTATATCTATTTTCCTCTGTTTCAAAGCTGGCGTATTTGAGGAGTGTTTCTTCAGCTGAAAAGTTTTGATTCTTGCTTTATCCTTTCTCCTCTTAAAAGCTTATGGTGAACAATGCATTCCTTTTATTGTTGCTGATAAACTTTATAACATTTTCCTGGACCAGTAATAATAGAACATTCTGCTGGTGGAGAATAAAAGTGTTTGGATGATTTTGTCTATTAGTTCAAGTTTACCTTCTTCATAATGATGGACTGTTTATTTAATACACCATCTGTTGAGAAAAGTTTATTTCTATTTTACTTTACCCAGTAAGCTTATTTGCCCATGAGTGTATCAGCTATTTGTCAGACAATTTGGGAGGCCATGATAGCTCTGAAGAGCTGAAAGGATAGAGAGCAATTAAGCCTTGGGATGAAGACCCAGAGTCACCAGAAAACCACAGACAATTCACTTTTCATTACCTAGCATCAGAAAAAGTTTTGCTCTTACCTCGTATCCTACAAAAGAACATTATGAGGAGACACTATTTAAAATATAATTTATCTATCCAGTAAGTTTAGAAACGGAGGGGTGGGAAAGCATTGCCTAAATTTAGTCATTTTCACCTATTTTACTCAGATTCTCAAATATACAAGCCTTCAGATTTTATTCCTGACTAACCCCTCGACCAGGGCTCTGAGGACAGGCATTTGTTTGATCCAAGGCAATGGCAAGAACTTAACCCCAAGAGTTACTTTTCTTTTCTTTCTTTCTTTTTCTTTTTTTTTTTTTTTTTGAGACAGAGTCTCACTCTGTTGCCCGGGCTAAAGTGCTGTGGCATCAGCCTAGCTCACAGCAACCTGAAACTCCTGGGCTCAAGCAATCCTCCTTCCTCAGCCTCCCGAGTAGCTGGGACTACAGGCATGTACCACCATGCCTGGCTAATTTATATATATATATATATATATATATATATATATATATATATCTATATATATTTGTTGAGCTATTTTCTTTCTATTTTTTTAGAGACAGAGTCTCGCTCTTGCTCAGGCTGGTCTCGAACTCCTGAGCTCAAACGATCCACCCGCCTCGGCTTCCCAGAGTGCTAGGATTACAGGCGTGAGCCACCACGCCCAGCCAAAAGTAAATATGAAATTACTTTTTATATAAATCTTGTGCAACACTCTATATTAAATTTGAATCAAAATTTCACAAAGGAATGGTATCAAGCAACAAAGAAGTCATCAAGACATATAACCAGTTAACTATTCAACTTTATATTTGATTTGTTTATAATATATTTGATTTGTGGCTTAAGTTAAAGCTAGAATTTTGTAATCCTTGGTTTGTTTTGAATGTGATTTAAAGGACCTAAATCCCTTATTTTTAAAATGAATACACTTAAAGATATAAATCTAATAAAGGATGGCAGTTATTTAATATAAGTGAATATGTCATTTTCCTCTTCCATCCATGCATTTTGAATGAGAAAATAATATTAGAGTGGTCAGCTGAGAAACAGGAATCTGGCACTGATCCACACAACAGACTAGAAAATTTACCTAACCATTCAGAATCTCCATTCACGTAACAGAGATGAAACCATCTCCAAACCTTCTGGATAGAATTTTAGAATGAAAGATTTCACAGAAAAAAAATAGTTTACATTTTCTTAGAAAGCGTCTCAAGGTCAGTTTAAGAGAAATTTTTATGAGTTAGGATCAGTTGAAGCTTTTCAATACAGTAAAGATTTTTTATGCCTTCTAATCTGAAATAGAGAGCCTTGATAAGTTAAAAGTCTGAAGCAAGTGAAGAGCATTTACAGAGCACAGTGCAGTGTCTGTCACCTCCTAGAGAGCTATATATCTCTATTTAATATTGCATTCTCTAAGGGCCTTGGGATTTCAGATAAATTTAAATAAATCAGCCTTGATTTTTCAGACAGAATTAGAGAACCTCTGATTTATGGGCCACTCAAACTTGTACCTGTAATAGTGTAAAGACAAAGTTAAGAGACAATTTTAGATAAATGTCAGCTAAGATTACAGTTAAAACTCACACTCAATTGGGTCTTGTCCATGCAGTATGCTCTTTTGTAGCTTCGTTTTATTAACGTATCAAGCAGTACTTGTATCTTAGAGAACCTTTCAACATTTATTACTTTCACAAAGGAAAAAATATATAAAAATTGAAAAATTTCTGTGAACTGATTTAAGGCCTAAATTACAGTTTAAAAGATGAAGAATATGATTCTATCTCATACTCTATCAACCCTGTAAAAACAAAACAAATAAAGAAGAAAACAAACTTTGCTTTTTATCACTGGAGCAGGACACCGGTAACTATAAGATAAAATTTTGTTAACAATTTTCTTCATATTGAATACTCCATAGTTTGCTGGCTAGCTTTATTTTTTTTCTATTCAGTATATGCAATTTTAAGCTTGAGACATAATTAAGAGAAGATGGAATAATTAATTTTCCCTCAATTTGTAGTAGTAACCAAAGGACTTAGCTGTATTTTCCATCCTTGGCATATTAGTAAAAGGTACATTATTGTCTCTGAGCATAAGATCAGACTGGATATGAATGAAGTAAAGCAGTGAAATCTGTTAGCTTTTAAAATAAATCTATCTTTCAAAATGTGTTGAGACATTATTAAATGCATATTAATTATAAAATTAATATATCTTCACTGTAGAAATTTTAGAAAACATAGAAATATATAAGACAGAAAAGAGATAATGCTAATCTCACCTTCTAGTTCCCAACACAGTTTATGGTTATATTTATGATTATACACATCATAAAGACAAACCAATTTGATGTAGAAATGTATGATATATATAGAAAAAATGCTGGAGATTATTAAAAAATAATTTAAACTATTGTGGTATATTAACCTCCACCATTTTTCTATGTATATATCTACATTTTACATGAAGTTGGGATTATATGTATGATTATACAAATTTTGTATCATGCTTTAGTTTTTTTCAAATTATTTTATGTTGGGGAAAGATGATTAAAGAATTAATGAGATGTGGCTCATAAGATCATTATTTTATTGTATCACCCAATATTGCTATGTCAAAGACAGAAACAGAAGTTTGCAGGGTTTTGCCCTGAAGGAATGTGTGAACTTGTTAGCTTGCATATCAAGGGCTGCCTTGACTTGGGAGGGCTCTCAAAGCTCCAGTATGGATGCATTCCAGGGGGTTTCTTGATATCTCAGGTCTGTTACCCTCCCTGTTCTTGAACGACAAGACAGGTAAATATTTGACTCACAGGATGGGAGCCAGAGACAATGAACGCCTTTTCCCAGAGATGCAGCCCTGTGGTTATGAGCAATTTAGAATGTAGAGCTGGGCTTCTTGCCTTCTCCTGACTGTCTGCCTCAAATCCTCAGTAACTAGATAAAAGAAATATAGAGTCAATATATCTTTTTGTTACTTCTCTATTGATTGATAGCGATCTCTTAGAACTTAGAAGTTAGTCCTTGAAAGATTTTGTAACCATTTGTTCACTTAGATAGAATAGATTGGAATTTGTTAGAAGCCCTATGAAAAAAAACTTTTAACCCTAACTGCATTAACTGTTGTGTAAATCTGTTACCTATAGCAACCGCACAACCTGTTACTATGAAATTCTGTTACCCTGGCAACTGATAATTGATATCTGTGATTATAAAAACCTATGTGAATCTAATCTCAGGGCTGCACTACTGATGGAGGGTAATGTATACTCCTGAGTACCCCCACTTTATTAATTTCTTTATGTAAACCTATAAAACTATACCTTCGTCTCTGTGTATTCTTTTATTCTCTCTATTTCCTATTAATTTCTTATCCTCTGTGGCAAATACTACCTAAGGGTCCTGGCTTTCATGGGGAGAAGTAGCTGATCTCTCCACAGCCTGCTGCCCCCCACATTCTGGCATAGTCAGCAGGATTGCCCCCCATGTAGGATGTAATACTTAGATAGTGATCATAAAGCCTGTGAAACAAAAGCCTCAGGAGTCTGGAGAATCCAAGGTGGTAAATCTAACTTCGACCACAGAGAGCTGCTGGACCACAGACAGCTACCGCAATGCCAGCATTCCTATCCCCCCTGAAAAGGATGAAGCTACCCCTCTCCCCTATCTCTGGGGGTGTTGCTCACTTTCCCTGAAAAACTCCTCTATAAAACCCGAGGCTTTCCCCTCCCTCAGGGTGGATGCTCTTTGGCTTCCACACATCTACACCCAGGTGTTCAAACAGCATTTTCCTATACCTCAGCCTTTGTGTGTCTCCCTCTAGGCTCTGAAACTAACACTTTTTATGTACCTGTTGTTTACTTGTGTGTTTTCTTTGAAAAAAATCTACTCAGTCTTTGCCTATTTTTCAATTTGCTGCTGCTGATGATTATTTTTGCCTTTAAATTGTATCAGTTCCTATATATTTTAAAGTTAACTTCTTATGAGATATATAATTTGCAAATATTTTCTCACTTGCTATAGGTTTTCTTATTTTGTTTGTTTCCCTTGCTGTATAGACACTTTTTAGTTTGATGCAATACAGCTTGTTTATATTTGCCTTTGTTCCAGTGCTTATTGTGTCATGTTAAAAAAATCATTGCAAGACTTACATCAAAAAATCTCGATTTACAGATAAGGTTTTTCTATATGATTTCTTTTAGAATTCTTTTAAAATTTCAGCATATTATGGGGTTACAAATGTTTAGGTTACATATATTTCCTTTGCCCCACCTAGGTCAAAGCTTCAAGTGTGTCCCTCCCACAGGCAGTACGTACCACACCCATTAGGTGTGTATATATCCGTCCCTTCCTCCCCCCACCCATCTGCCCAACACCTGATGAATGTTAATACTATATGTGCACTTATGTGTTGGTCAGTTAAGTCAGTTTATCACCAATTTGATGGTGAGTATATGTTGTGCTTGATTTTCTATTCTTGTGATACTTCACTTAGAAGAATGGGTTCCAGCTCTATCAAGGATAATATAAGAGGTGCTACATTACCATTGTTTTTTGTGGCTGAGTAGAACTCCATGGTACACATATACCACATTTTATCAATCCACTTATGTATCAGAGAGCACTTGGGTTGTTTCCATATCTTTGTAATTGTGAATTGTACTGTTATAAACATTCTAGTGCAGATATCTTTTTTATAGAATGTCTTTTGTTCCTTTGGGTAGATGCCCAGTAATGGGATTGCTAGACCACATAGTAGTTCTACTTGTAGCTCTTTGAGGTATCTCCATATTGCTTTCCACAGAGGTTGTACTAATTTTCAGTTATACCAACAGTGTATGAGTGTTCCTATCTCTCCACGCTGATGCCAACATTTATTATTTTGAGACTTTTTGATGAAAGCATTCTGATTGGTGTTAAGTGATATCTCATTGTGGTTTTCATTTGCATATCCCTGATGATTAAATATGTTAAGCATTTTGTCATTTTTTTGTTGTCCATTACCTATCTTCTTTTGAAAAATTTCTGTTGATGACCTCTGCCCACATTTTAATGGGGTTGTGTGATTTTTTCTTGCTTCTTTTCCTGAGTTCTATATAAATTCTAGTTATCAGACCTTTATAGGATGTGTAGCATATAAATATTTTCTCCCATTCTGAAGGTTGTCTGTTTGCTCTTGTGATAGTTTCCTTGGTTGTGCAGAAGCTTTTTAATTAGATCAGGTCCCATTTATTTATTTTTGTTGTTGCTGTGATTGCCTCTGGAGTCTTCTTCATAAATTCTTTCCCCAGGCCAATGTCTATAAGAATTTTTCCAACATTTTATTCTAGAATTCTTATACTTTCGTGCCTTAGGTTTAAGACTGTTATCCACTGTGAGTTGATTTTTGTGAGAGCTGAGGTGCAGATCCTGTTTTAGTCTTCTAAATGTGGCTATCCAATTTTCCCAGCACTATTTATTGAACAAGAATTCTTCTCCCCAATGGATGTTTTTGTCTGCTTTGTCAAAGATCATGACAAAGTCGAAGATTAGATAGCTATATGATGATGGTTTTATATTTGTGTTCTCAGTTCTGTTCCATTGGTTTATGTCTCTGTTCTTGTGCCAGTACTATGCTGCATTAGTTACTATAGCCTTGCAGTGTAGCTTGAAGTCTGGTAGATTGATGCTTCTCAATTTGTTCATTTGGGATAAGATTGTTTTCCTATCAATCTTCTCTTCTCTTGTTCCACATGAAGCATAGAATTATTTTTCCTAGATCTGTGGAAAATGATCTTGCTATTTTAATAGGGATTACGTTGATTCTGTAGATCACTCTGAGTACTACAGACATTTTAACAATGTTGATTCTGCCGATCCATGAGCATGGTATGGTTTTCCACCTGTTTACATCCTCTACTATTTTCTTCCTCAGTGTTTCCCAGTTCTCCCTGTAGAGGTCTTTCTTCTTCTTAGTTAAATGTATTCCTAGGTATTTTAATTTCTTTGTTGCTATTGTGAAGGATATTGAGTCTTTGATTTGGTTCTCAGTTTGACTGTTGTTGGCATATATGAATGCTACTGACTTGTGTACATTGATTTTGGAACCTGTGATTTGGCTGAATTTGTTTATCAATTCCAGTAGTCTCGTAGCAGAATCTTTGGGGTTTTCTAGATATAAGATCATATCATCAGCAAAGAGCATTAGTTTGACCTGTTCTGCCCCCATTTGAATTTCCTTGATATTCTTCTCTTGTCTGGTTGCTTTGGCTAGGACTTCCAGTACTATGTTGAATAGAAGTGGTGATAGAGGGCAACCTTGTCTGGTTCCAGTAAAAATGTGGGAATGTTTTCAATGTTTGCCCATACAGTTTGATGTTGGCTGTGAGTTTGTCATATATGGCCTGTATCAGTTTTAGGTAAGTCCCATCTGTGCCTATTTTGTTAAATGTTCTTACCATAAAAGGGTGCTGAATTTTGTCAAATGCTGTTTCTGTGTCTATTGAGAGGATCATATGGTCTTTGTTTTTACTTCTATTTATGTGAAAAATTACATTTGTAGATTTGCATATGTTGAACCATCCCTGAATCTCTGGGATGAAGCCCACTTGGTCCTGATTGATTATTTTTTTGATAAGCACCTGAATTCGGATTTCTAGGTTTTACTGAGAATTTTTGCATCTATATTTGTAAGGGATATTGGTCTGTAGTTTTCTTTTTTGTTGAGCCCTTTCTTGGTTTCAGTATGAGGGTGATATTTGCTTCATAAGAAGTGTTGGGGAGATTCCTTGCTTGTTGATATTGTGGAATAATTTCTGCAGGATAGGTGCCAGTTCTTTATTGGTCTGGTAATGTTTGGATGTAAAACCATCTGGTCGGGGGCTTTTTCTTAAGGAGGTTTTTTATTGTTACTTCAATTTTGGTACTTGAGATTAGTCTGTTGGGGAGTTGTATTTCTTCCTGATTGAGCCTAGGAAGGCTATGTGTTTCTAAGAATTTGCCATTTCTTCCTTGTGTTCAAGTTTATGTGCACAGAGGTTTTTGTGGTGTACATAGATGGTATTTTGTATGTCCATGGTATCAGTTGTAATTCCTCCTTTTTCATTCCTGATTGAGCTTATTATTGCCCATTATTTTTTGCTTCTCATTAATCTAACAAGAGACATGTCAATTTAGTTTATTTTTTCAAAGAACCAACTTTTTGTTTTTTTAATCTTCCATATAGTTTTTTGTTATTGATTTCATTTAGTTCTGCTCTGATTTTTATTATTTCTTTTTTCTTCTGCTGGATTTGGTGTTAGTTTGGTCATACTTTTCCAGTTCTTTGAGACAATTCATTAGGTTGTTGATTTGTGATCTCTCTGTCCATTGAATGAAGGCATTTACGGATATGAATTTTCCTCTCAGGACTGCGTTAGCTGTGGCCCACAGATTTGGATAAACTGTGTCACCTTTATGATTTATTTCAAAGAACCTTTTGATTTCCATCTTAATTTCCTCCTTAACCCAATAATCATTAACCAGTAGAGTTTTTAGTTTCCATGTCTTTGTGTAGAGATGAAAGTTTCTGTTGGAGTTGATTCTAATTTTATTCCACTGTGGTCTGAAAAGATACATGGTATAATTTCTATTTTTAAATTTCTTGAGACATGTCTTGTGGCCTAGGATACGGTCAATCTTAGAGAATGTCCATCAGCTGATGAGAAAAATGTATATTCAGTGGTTTTGGGGAAGAATGTTCTGTAAATGTCAGTCAGGCCCATGTATTCTAGAGTTCTGTTTAAGTCCATTGTTTCTTTGTTTACTTTCTGTTTGGAGGATCTGTTCTGTGCTGTCAGAGGGGTGTTGAAGTCTCTGGCTATTAGGGTGTTTCTGTTTATCATTTTGTTTAGATCAGGTGGGATTTCCTTTATGAATCTGGGTGCACCTGAATTGGGGGCATAAATATGTAGGATTATTGTGTCTTCTTGTTGAGTTGTACCCTTCACTATCATATAGTGACCACCTTTGTTTTTTATTCTCTTGTTGATTTAAAAACTAAGGTATCTGAGAACAGAACTGCTACGCCAGCTTTCTTTTGGTTTCCATATGCGTGGAATATTGTTTTCTATCCCTTCACCTTGAATCTGAGCACATTCTTGTGTGTTAGATATGTGTCCTAAAGGCAGCGTATACTTGACTTGTGTATATTTATTCAGTTGGCAAGCCTATCTATCTTTAGTGGGCAGTTCAAGCTATTCACATTTATTAAAAGAATTGACAAGTGGGACAGATTTCTGTTCATCCTGTTCAGTTGAACTTTGTTGCTTTGTTTCCTTCTTTGAGCCATTGTGGTATCTGGCCTTTGACTTTTAGCTTTTGGATGATTTTATACTGGCGAGTGTCTACTATGCTGTTCTTAATACTTGCTGGAGGGCAGATATTTTCTTGATGAATTCTCTTAGTCTTTGCTTGTCTGAAAAGGTCTTTATTTCTCCTTTGTATGAGAAACTTAGTTTTTCAGGATACGAAATTCTATGTTGGGCATTATTCCATTTGAAAAGACTGAGAATGGGACCCCAGTCTCTTCTTGCTTATAATTTTTTGTAAGTCTGCAGTTAGTCTAATGGGTTTTCTTTTGTAGGTTACCTGCTGCTTTTGCCTTACAGCTTGTAGGAGGGCCTCTTTCGTATTTATTTTGGCCAGTCTGATGACCATGTGTCATGGTGTGTTTCTGTTTGTTATGAATTTCCTAGGAGTCCTTTGAGCTTTTTGTACCTGGATATCTAGATTAGAAATCTAGCAAGGCCAGGGAAGTCTTCCTCCATTATATCCTCACAAAGTTTATCTAACCCTTGTGTATTTTCTTCTTCACTCTCAGGTATGCCTATGATTATTATGTTAGGCCTCTTCAAATAATCCCACATTTCTTAAAGGCTTTTCTCTTTTCTGCTATTTCTCTGCTCTATCTTTGAAATTGACATGTTTAATTTAAAAGGTGAAAGATTTATACAATCTGAATAGAAACCAGAGTATGACATGTTTAATTTAAAGGTGTTGTCTTCTATCCCTGAGATTCTTTCCTCTGTTTGATCTAGCTTGTTTTTATGTCTTTTCACTGTGTTTTTTAATTGCTTGAATACATTCTTTTTTCTCCCCTTCTTTATTGAAGTATACTTTACATATCATGCCTTTACTCCACTTTAAGTGTACAATTAAATGATTTTCAGTGAATTTACCGAGGTGTACAGTTAATCACATGAATCAGTTTTTGAGGAATTCCTTTCCCCTATTGAGACC
>CAUYRT010084748.1:0-67361 GCA_963574885.1 Lepilemur ruficaudatus
CCGGCCGCATTCCCCGGGCCTCCGGGCCCCCAACAGGCCCTCCCCTCGCCCCCCCCCCGGGCCCCGGGGGTGCCCCCCCCCCCCCCCCCCCTGCCCCCTTGCAAATGCTGAGCTCCGAGGCAGGACTGCCTGCCCTGCTGCCTGCCGCTGACATTCCGCCCCAGAAGATAAGGATCCTGTCTGGCGCCGGAGTGCTTTTCTCCCTCCTTCTTTCCGAATCTGTTCCCTGATTATCTGCAGACAGACCCTTGCTGAGGGGGCCCAGCACACAGAGAAAAACAGGAGGGGTGGGACCACGAGGCCTAGGCCTCCAGACGTCTCTCTGCTCCCCTGCCCACCCCCCCTGCCTGGGGCTTGCTGGCTATTGCTAAGCCCCCAGGGTAGCCAGAGCCCCTGGAGCCCATGGGGCTGAGAGCTGAGGACTGGTTGCCCTGGGTGGAACTGACCCACTTAAGCAGGAAGACATGCCTATGTGGACTGGGGGCCATGCCAGAGTGGGCCGGCATGGGGACAGAGGGTGGGGTCACTTCCGTGGTCAGTGTTCCTCAGCAGTGGGCCTGGAGAGTACCCAGAGGGGATGTGGTGGAGGCTGCAGCTAGCCAGACGGCCACATCCTGTGGGAGACGCTGGTCTCTGCCAGGCCAGACGGGGAGGGGGAACTGAGGACACTTAGGGACTGGGAGGGGGCTCCTAGGGGGCTTCCAGAGCCCAGCCTCCAGCTCTGGGGACTGGTCTCAGAGGATGGCCAGGGCGGGATGGCCTCCTGGCATCCGCTTGAAGAGGAGGGGTGCCAGGCGCCCCACCAACTGGGCCTAGGACCAGGCACCACCGTGGAATTCCAGCCTTAGAGTACCCGAGCTGCTCCGAGCCCTGGAGAGCATCTGGTGGCATTTAGGCAGTGTGTAGACAGGGAGAGCAGTTCGGAACTCAAAGGGATCATCCCCATCTCGCCCCACCCCCCCATGTCAAAAGCCTGCCGTCTCCCAGGAGCCTGCATCAGAGGGGCCTACTGTGCTGGGAGTTGGTACTGTGCTGGGAGTTGGGAGCCCTAGGTCAGGTCCATACTCTGCCGTTAACATGCTGTGCAACTTTGGGCAAGTTTCTTTCCCTCTCTGGGCCTCACTACCAACTGTCAACTGAGGAGGCCTTCTGGTAGGGGGAGGAGGGAACAGTGAGACCTAATCCCACAGACACCACCTTTCCAAACCTTTTCAAATTTCCCAGGATTGTTGGGAAGATTAAATGAGATGTTAAAGGCGATGCCCTGGCTTGGAGTAGGTGGCCACCTAAACATGAGTCTGTGCAACCATTAGCAGCTCAGGCTGGGGACCCCAGGGCCGGACAGTAGGTTCCCTCTGTCAGTATCTGCTTGTGCAGGCTTTGAAAAAGACTCTACACCTTCCCTGCCCCCAACCTCTGCTGCTGTCCCCTCCCCAAACCCCCCCCCCAAAAACCATTTGGGGGAAGGGAAGCAATGCAAGATCATTTTTTATGGCTTCCTGGCCCCGGAGCCAGAGGGCTGAGGGTTGGGTGGTGTGGGCTGGATTCCTGAGCCTCCCCCTCGGAGCCGGCTCGTAAATATGCAGCCTGGCGCTGGGAGGAGCTGGCTGTTAAGCTGTCAGCAGAGGCCCACTTAGAAAGTCGTAAAGCGATTCTCGGAGCTCCCCCACCCCACCTTGACCTGCAGTTGCCTCTGTGGGTGCTGGGCTTCCCTGCCCCCACCCCGCCCCCGTAGGAACCACCAGTCAGTCACTCTTGCGTCCTCCCTGCATCCGCCATTAGTGTCCCTTGGTTTCCCCTCTGTGCAAAAGAGGTCTGCGCTGCTTCTCCTCTCAGGGGCTGGGTGGGGAAGCCCAAGCTGGGGAGCTCCTGAAACTCTTTGGAGGCCAGTGGAGGCCTCAAAAAGTCATAGGGGCCCTGGTCCTGACAACAGCAAACCCCGTCATTTATACTTACTTTCTCTGTGCCTGGCCCCAAGGGGACCTAGAACCTACCCCCAAGGAACTCACAGAATTCTGCTTAGGAAGGAGAGAAGATGCATGAAGAGAGAGCTCGCATTTTCTTTAGCTCAGAGGAGGGATCTCTATGGCTGGGATGCAGAAGGCAGCCTGGAGGAGGCGGGGATGTATGGAGGGCTCCAGGGCATGGGGGGTGCAGAGATTTGAGAGGAGGTGGGGAGTGGGGGTGGGTGGGCACGCCAGCTGCCTAGGTGGAGGGGGGCTGGGACCTCGGCTGGGTGTGGGGCAGTACAGGCTGTGAGAGCCAAGAGCCTGGTGAGCAGAGGTCCACTCTGGGGACCAGTGCACATTCCCCAGGACCCCTCCTTTTCTTCGTCACCAAGACTCGGTGCTCGTGTGGACAAGCTCTGGCAGCACACTGGGTTACTACCCTCCCCACATCTGAGCCATGCGCCCTTGGACAAGTTATTTAGCCCACCTGAGCCTCATCTTCAGCCACAAATGGAATTAATGACATATTCTGCCTGATAATGTCATCCGAGGCTGGAAGGAGATTATGTAGAGAGGGCAATCGCGCCCAGTGCTTCGGAATCTTTGGAGTTGGGTAGTCTGGCTCTGAAACTTCTGCCTCTTACTGACCACGCGCCCTTCAGTGATTATTTCTGGAGACCTCGGTCTTTTCATTTGTAAAATGGGGGTAAGAGTAGTGCGACTTCAGTGAGTAAATACACGGAAGCCCTGAGGCAAAGCCGGCACATCCTGAGGGCCAGCTATTGTGAGCGTCAGCTATTGTTATGCAGAGTGCTAGATGTTCGGAGAAGCTTCCTCCCCCACCAGCCTCAGCCTGCAGCCTCTGTAGGGTCGGGAAAGGGGCGGCTTTATTGGGAGTAGGAATGTTCTTTAAGTAGGACTTCTTAAGTCATTTTTTCTGTCTTAAGAAACATTTAATGCTTACCTTAAGGCAAGTAAAAGCAATAAAACGCCCGGCCAGTCCATTTCCCTCATTTGCGGCCAGCTGGGTGAGTCCGGGGGAGGAGGCACCGTAACCGGAGCTGGGAAAGAGAGGAAGGAGGGAAGAGGCCCTGTCGGGCAGGTAATTGGGCCAGGGGCCTCCTCTGTCTTCCCACAGGGGGGCAGGGGAAAAGTCAGGTTCCACCGAGTCGCCTCATTAACTTCCCCACAAATAGCCTGACGGCCTGCTGCCCCTCAGGCAGAAATCTGGAGCCTTTCAGAAACTAAATAAATAGGAGTATGATCATTAAAAACAACAAGGCGCTGGGGGCCCCCACCCCAGGTGGAAAGCCGGCTTCCTGTTGGAAACCCCAGTACCCTGCCCCCATGTGGAGCCCCAGGAAGGGGCTGCTGGAAGACTCCAGTAGACTGTTCTGGAGGGTGCCAACTGGTATCAAAGGGGCGTGAAAGTGGGGCAGAGTGCACCGGGACTCTGCCAGGGCAGGCCTGGGCACACAGATCACTTCCCTAGAGTTGCTCTTTTCTTCCTGAAGCTTCCAGTGACCCCAAGCTTTGCCACCCACACTCACTCCTGTCCTTGACTCCCCCCAGCCCCGAATGCCCCATAATCTCTGCTGGGGGTGTGAGGCCCCTGCTCTGCGCTGTGTGTGCCCTGGCCCCTCATTTTCAGTCTTGCATACATCCGCAGAGTTTGGTCCTGCCCAGACTTACAGACTGGGGCCTGGCAACACCTTGCTCACGTCCTGCCTTCAGCTACCGCGGGTAGCTGAAAAGGCGGCTTTAGATTTGAGTGGCCTGTCCTGCAGACATCCCGAGCACACCTGAAGCCCCAGGGTTCCTGGGACCCAGGAAAGGCTGACTTACCACCTCTCTGAAAGTGGCTGCCAGAAAGCCTCTCACCCAGTAGACACCCCACCATCTGGGACTCACCGGCAACGGGATGGCTTTGGAGGTAGTGGGGCAGGTTTTAGCAGCAGTCCTGGGAAGGGGAAACATCTTCCATAAAGGAACATCAACAGAGGCGACACCCCAACCCCAGGAGAACCTAGTTATGGGGGAGTTCCTGAAGCAGCAGGAGGCCCAGGGCGCAGGGAATGAATGAGGCTGGCAGGGGGCCTTCAAGATTGGCGGGTGGTGGGATGAGGGACTCTGGGCAGCAGGCTGTGGTTGCCTCCCCCACCCCCGAGAAGTTAGGGGATCCTCGCCTGTGTCACTGGCAGATCACTTAACCTCGTGGGCCCTGTTTCCCCAGCACTAGAAGTCCCTACTTCACGGGAGGCCGTGAGAGTCAGTCGGAGGGACCCTGAGAAGTGCTCAGAGAATGGATGCAGTGCTCCTCCCACGCTGTTGTTAGCATTTGGTGCTCAGCTGGTCAGGACTCAGTAGTGTAAGAGCGGGCTGTCCCCTGGGGGCAGGCAAGCCCCTGCCTAGAGGATGGGCCATGCGTGGTGGCTAGTGCCACAGGGTTCCTGGGCTGAAGCTTCACAGAGTTCTGTCCTGTCATCTCCATGTGAGCACAGTGGGGACCCTGTGCGTACACTACAGCATCTGGCCGGCCTTCAGGCAGCTGCCCGTTCCATCGGGGCACTGGCCTTGCGCCTGTGAAGAAACACCCAGGTGCCGTGTGTGGGTGCTTGGAGGCAGGAAGGGCTGGGCTCGGGGTGAGGCAGGTGTGAGGCCGGTGTGTTGGAGGCTGCCCTGTTCCGCCTGCCTTACCTCCCTCCCTGCCTGCCCAACCCCTGCCCACTCTCTCCTTCCCCCACCCCAGCTCTGCCCCAGGAAGGAGCCCCAGAGATGTGAGCTGCCCTTGTCACGTGCAGGCCCATGCTCCCCACCCCATGGGGCACTTCTGCTCTCCTGCCCCATTTCTGGGTAACTGGACAGCTGTTGGTGTCTAGCACAAACCTGCATCCTCTGGCTTCTACTTGCTGGCCCCAGGCCAGCCACCTACCACCAAGGACACATCGATTCCTCTGCTGATGTAAACTCCTGAGCCTAATTTCTCCCTCCCCCAGTAAAGGGGACCCCAATTCCCAGCAAGGAAGAAAGGCCCTCGGGAGAGGGTGGGCAGTGTCTCGAGAACCAGGGGGTCCCAGTGGTAGAGGTGATGCTGGAGCTGGGCTCAGGCCAGGCACAGGGCCAGCAGGGTGGGCGCCAGCGGTGAGGCTGGAGGGCCCAAACTCAGTCCCCGTCCTGCCTTCTGCTCCCGCAGACTCCAGCCTCCCAAGAGACCCACACAATCGCTTCCTGTTAGGGTCACGGCTAAGCACAGGCCAGCAGCAATGATTTCCTCCCTGCCTGGCAGACGCCTGCCTCCTGCCCACCCCCAGCCCCCACTATCCCTCCACGGCTTGGTTTCATTTCTAAGACACCGAGGGGAGGATGGGGGCAGGGGAAGAGCAGAGGCGTGTTTGATATTTCTGGCCGTCCATCTGTCTAGGCTGAGAATGCCTGTGGCTGAAAAGCCAGAGAAGGTCCTTTGATGGCCCTTAGAAGATGAGACAGGCTCCTTGGTACCAGTCTGTAATAGCCAGGAAGACTTTGGTGAGAATTCCTGCCTAAAGGGCAGGTTAGGGATGGCCTGCTAAGCAACTTTTAATTTAACAGCCTGGGAGTCTAAGATTCTGTGATTTTTGTTTTGTTTCGTTTTTGGACTTAATGTGTCTGAGAGTCCATCATCTTGGTAGCCTGCATGTGTGCCAGGAACTTTCCAAGCGCTCTACTTGTATTGACTCCATTAATCTTCAAAGCTGCCTTAGGCAGGAACCATACCCTCATTTTACAGATGAGCAAACCGAGACTTAGAGAAATTAAGTAAGCAGCTGGGTCTGGGTTTCACATCCCGCCTCTAGACCTGCTGTATCTCGAGACTGGGTTAGCTGTGATTCACTCTAGCTGGAGGAGAGGTTGCCTAAGCAGCCCTGAGAAGCTTGGTGGGTCACTGATGCCACAGGGTCCCCCTGGAGAGACCGTAACTGAGTGGCTGCAGCAAGAGCCCCCAGAGTCATCCTCCACAAGCCTGGCTTGTTGCAAAGGCATTTGAAGGCCTCAAATGCCCGGTGTCCCCACTGCAGCTCAGCCCTCTCGAATCAGAGAACCAGGTTGCGTCTTGGAACCTGGTGGCTGACCATATCCCTGGTCAATGCTGTCTCCAGTGGCTCTGGTTTGCTCGGAGAATAAGCCAGAGGCCATGGTGAGCTCGTGCATTGTCTGAGTAGGGCTAGGGTGCGGAGGGAGGGGACATGTGCTTACTGGGCACAGCTAGCTTTGTCCCTGGGAGGATGGGCCGACTTGAACAACAACAGTAGTAACTGGCACCAAGACAGAAGGCCTGTCTTCTTCGCCTGGCACCTCCCCAGGAGATCCCTATCTTTAAATCACAGGCTGTTGGGGCTGGAGAGAGCCAGCCTCCCATTACCACTGCCCAGTGGAGGCCCAGAGCCCCTAAGTGCCGCCCAATGACACAAGGCCATAATGGTGCTAGGCCATTAGAGTGGGTTGAGGCCAGGCTAATAGGAATAATAAACTTCTGACCGTGGGATAATCACAGTCCAGGCCGCTGCCCTGTTGTGTTGCACAACACCTCTGATGCCCTTGCAGCCGGGGAGAGTGTGGGACTGGCCTAGGGTCACTGAGTGAGGAGGTGGGAATTGCAAGGATCTCCAGCTGTGGGTGAAACGCTCACACGGGGCTTGGAGAGGCTACAGAGAGGCCCACCTTGCTGATCTGCTCTGCTGTGGCCTCAGGCCCTTCTCTCTGGGCCACCCCCAGCACCCTGGGGTGGAATGGGGAAGGGGCCCGGGAGGAGGAGGGGCTCAGGGCAGTTTGTCTGGCTTCCTGCGTGGCACCCGCTGGCCATGGCCAGGCCCTGTGCTTTTGCTTCACACACATGGGTGAGGTGGTCCCTCTGTGTGGCTTAGGAAGCTAAGGCTCAGAGTGCCACAACAGCATGGCCAGAAAGTGGTGGTGTTCACCATGGGATACTTTGAAGTCCCCAAGCCCTTGTGTAGCATTGTCCCCTGTGAGGCCTTGGCCGTTCTAGCAGAGGATTTGGGGCCATGTCTGTTTCTGTAGACCCTTGGGTCTGAGCTCTTGGTTAGTGGCCCCTAAATCTCACACATATGTATAGTAGGCACCTCAGCAAGGCCTGGGCGAGGGGAGGATGAGCCCTAGGTGCAATTTCTCTGTCCTAGGCGTGGCCCTGCCAGCAGCAGAGCACCAGGTGTGCGCTTGCCTTCCGGCATGTAGGACTGTGGAACACCTGATGAGGACCCTAGCCCACCCACGGAGGAGCCTGAGAGCTACTCTGGGGCCCAGCAGAAAGAGCCTGAGCTTCAGGCTCAGTGTCCCCATCTGTGCAGTGGTGGCCATCACACCTTCCCCTCAAGCAGCACTGTCCAGTGGAACATTCTGCAGTGATGGGAATGTCCTCTGCCTGCACTGCCCAGTATGGCAGCCACTAGCCACACGTGGCTATCAAGCACTGCAGACGTGGCAAGTGCAATGAAGGAACTGCCTTTTTAATTTTAACTAAAGTTTAAACAGCCTCATGTGGCTGGTGGCCACCATGTTGGATGGCACAGCTCTGACAGCTTCTGGGAAGACCCTTGGAGCTAACCATTATTCTCCTTATTTTATAATTGAGTACAAATGAGGCCCAGAGAAGTGAAGCAACTTGCCCAAGGTCACACAGCTAGTGTGCGGCAGTACCAGGATCTGCACCTGAGTGTGTGTGTCTCCAGAGTCTGTGCCCTTTTCACAAGCTCATGTCTCTCCATTTTTTAAGCCACCACCTATTCTACTGTATCCAGTACTGGGCTAGGCATCTTTGGGGACACAGTTGTACAATACAAGGTCCCTGCCCTCCAGGTCCCTTTGGAGGAGCTCCCTGCATACCAATCCCCCAAACAGAAATGGTGAAAGGTGCCCCAGTGCACAATCAGCTTGAATCTCTGAGCCCTGGCCTTCATAGGGCGACAGCAGGTTTGTCCCTGCAGCCTGAGCCAGATGACCCCCTAAACCTAGGTGCTAAGGTTTGATCATCTCCTAAAATGACAGCCAGCACCTAGCACATCGTCTGGCACTGCAGAAGGCTTGCATTAACGTCAGTAGGACGAATGTTCCCCAGTGTTCTAGTGAGTGCTCTGGTATCCTGGTGAGCCAGGCAGGAGACAGCATCCCATTTCACAGAGGACGCAACTGAGACCTGGAGGAGCCTGGAAACTTGCCCTAGGTCTGCCCTACTCAAGGCAGAATGGGATGGCCCCAGCTCTCCTGAGCCCTGGGCCGTCTCCACTTCCCTCAGCTGTTTCTCAGGCTGGCCAGAGAGCAGGTGGAAGGAAAACACTCAGCTTGCGTACTCAGAGAGCAAGTCATAAATATAATAACATCCAAGAGGAGAAGAAGGCGGAGGGAAGGCGGATGCTGAGAGCAAGGATGTCCGCTTCCGAGAACCTGTCCTCTCCAGCCGCTGGGAGCGAGGGTCCTGCAGTCCCGGGGACTGCCCCTGTGTATGTGTGCGTGCGTGCTCTGAGCTAGGCGGTGGCGTGGGCGTGCTAGCGTGCCGTGTGTGACTGTGGGCGACCACGGCACGCAGACCGCCGGCAGCTCCCTCTGGCCCTCCCCAACCCGCTTCTTAGTTCTCCGGCAGCCAGATGTCTCCCAGATGTTTCTTGCTTCCTGCCTGGCTCCGTGCAGTGCATGCGTGTGTTTATTTTGGACAGCCCACTAAATAATAACCATTTTAAGAAAAGCTTTTCATAACCTCGTTCCCACGAGGAGTCAGAGTTCAGGAAATAATCCCAACTCTATTCACTATTGTCCCTGGGCTCCCTTCTCTCTGACCTCCACTCCCCCCACCCTCGGGACCACTTTTGAAAAGATTTCTTTTTATCCTACGTGACGTGTGCTCTCTCTGTGAGACTGGCTGGCTGGGAAGCTGGGCTCAGAGCTGGAAGCCCCTTAGAGCTTGGCCACCAGCATCACCTAGAAGCTTGTTAGAAATGTGACGTCTCAGGATTGCCCCAGACTGGAAGCAGAGTCTGCAATTTGACAAGATCCCAGGCGACCAGTGCCCACTCAAGTTTAAGATGTGCTGGTCTGAGCCCAGCTCTGCCTCCTTGATGGGGTAACGGGCCTGAGTCTAGGGGTGGCAAGAAGGACCCCACTTTCAGGTCTTCCTAAGCAGAACACAGGTATGGCCTGGAGATGCAGACCGAGAGGCCCTGAGCCCTAGGAGGTTGGAGTTTGGACTGCACTTCTGGCTGGGCTAGGGGGCAGGCATGGGCTGCCTCTGATGGGGGGAGGCGAGAGGGTGGATGTATCCAGACAATATGCCGTCTCATCGTTGGTGGCCAGTAGGGCAGCAGGCTGGTGCCATGCCCCGTGGCAAAGGGGTTGAGGCCAGCCTTAGATCTGCCCCGGGGGCTCCCTCGAGTCCCTGCCCTGCTGCAGCTGCTCTCTGGAGATTGGCCGGGCCCTTTCTGGCTGTAGGCATTCTGGGTACTCAGTTGGTGTTCTCCTGTCCCTGTGTGACCCAGCTGTGGTCCTAACCTCCTGTTGAAATAGAGCAAAGTGTCAGCTCTGCTCACCTCATGGGGGACCTGAGGCACCCTGCACTGTGACTGCTCCATAAACTGCCAAACTCGCCTGCACGTGCCTGGTATTTATGTCTCCCTTCTCTCTGTCGCTCAGCGAGGGTTTTCGGAAGGCCTGGCACGCCTGGCTCCAGGTGGAGGCAGCAGATGCCCTAAGGGGGCTGAGACCCAGGCTTGACCTCAGGCAGCCAGTGGCTTAGCTGGGAAACGAGACTCCCACCTGTGAAGGCTAAGTCCAAACCAAACTGCAGGTCAGGAGACCACCAGCTGGCGAAGGCTGCCCCTCAGTAAGGGTAGACGAGGCAGGAGTTTATTCAACGACGTGATTGGCACAGGGCTGGGGGGTGGGGTTGGGTACTGGAGGCTAGGAGAGGTGTGATCTTGAGGGTATGTGGGAGGTCCCAGCAAGGCGGAGGACCCCAGGAGGAGAGGAGCCAAGAAGTTCCTTCTAGGAGGATGGTTTTGTGGCTCTTCAAGCCCGGGACAGTTGAGACCACGGTAGGAGGGGGTTCAGGATGGTAGGGAAACCATCCTGGAGGGAGGGGGCCGAGGCACAGAAATGCCCTGTGGGTACTCTGAGTGCCCTCTGCAGAGGTGCCCAAGTCGTGTGTCCTAGTGGGTCCACATTCAATATCCCTTCATCAGCTGACCAGCCTGTGGCCTCCCTCTGGGGCAAGTGCTTGGCCAACCCTCCAGGGTCATGGTGCTCCCTGCAGCGGGAAGGGCTTGGCACTGAGTCATCCACACTCCCTTGCCCATTCCCTGTGTTACCAGGGCCCCACCCTGCAGGTGTCCAGGGCCCGTCTGATCACGCCCCAGCTGCACAGAGAGCACTGGCGCCAACAGTGGCTCAGCCTCCAGCCTCTGCCCGGATTCCAGCGCAACCCAAATGAGAAAGTCAATGGCCCTGATTGTCCACTGGGGGCATGTCCAGGCCCAGCGGCGTTGTCCAGGAAGCTTGCCACTGACAGTAGTAATTGAGCACCAGCTGTTTGGCAGAGGTGCCTTGACACAGTTAGGGATAGTAAAGGTCCAACCCTGTCCTGGAGGTGCCTATAGGGTCTGAGAACAGATGTTGCACAGAGGTAGCAGCCACTCAGGCTACAGAGTGAATGTCCCCAGAACATCAGGGAAGGCTTCCTGGAGCAGGTGCCATTGGCTCTGAGTGTGCAGAGAGGGTCAGCCCTGGGGAAGGCACTGTCCTGTGTGGCCACCCCCACCCAGCTACGCACTGGAGAGGAAAGGTGAATCAACAGGCCCGGCTCGTTTCTTTCTTACCCACTGAGGACTCGCTGTTGGATAAGCTCCCAGATGTTGCAAACAGTCAGCTAGAGGCCTCCTTGCCTTCAGCTCCCCAGATCTGACCCCCTGCACCCTAACCTGCACCCACTCGCCAGCCGAGCTGGCGGTTTCAGGGACCTAAGTCTGGGCCCTTCTCACCTTTATACCCCAATCCCCAGTGTGGACGTGAGCAAGGCACACCTGACGCGGAACCTTTGCGTGGTTGGTAGTTCCATGCCATAGAACAACGAGAAACCAGGCAGCAGGTTGGAAATCAGACAGAGGGCCTAAGGAAAGACATGCTTCCTTATTAAGTTTGCCCCGGGAGGTAGGACCCAGGTAAAGTAAGCTCCCTAGTGATTTGGGGGTTTTACTTGTGTCCTGGTGACCCCTGAGACCTGGGAGACCCATCTTGAGACCTCAGGGAAGGGAGAAAGGCTGGGGAACACCCCACTTGCCTTTGGCTAGCTGCCGATCACCTCCTCCAGTGTGGCCTTTACTTTCCCACTCTGTGTAATGGGGGTAGACTCAACGACCACCTCCAGACCCTCTCCAGCACCGTCTTGCCAGGCTTGTGCTATCTCGGGGAAGGAGCTGCTGGTTTCACCCTAGGACTTACCGAAGCCCCCAGACCCCCAGGACCAGCTCTCAGCTTCTGGGAGCAGAGTCTTGGGGCCTCCCCAGGCTCCTTCCCCGGAGAGCAGAAGGGGAGCTGCCCCCCGCCCCATGCCCACCCCTTGCCCCTGGCCTCAGCAGTGCTCGCCCAAGCAAGAATGCCTGGGAGGCTGTACAGCCAGGAAGGAGGCAACACAGACAGAGCCCAGAGGGAAAAGTCGCAGAGGAGGAGGGGAAGAGGGGGCCCTCCCTATCCAGGAGGGAATGAGCTAGGGAGGAGAGGGAGCCACCTTCCCTTCTTCCCCTGAGCTGGCACTTTTTTCCCTGGGTGTTAAACTCAGCTCTTCCTTTTTCTCCTATTCCTGACTGCCTGTTAAATAATTTAAATATTTGGGCCTAAAGGGCTTCAATTATCCTTTAATTTACATTAGTAATTTATGTATTAGGCAGAATGGACACGCGGTTAGTGTAACAACCCCCAGTAGACCCGCCGATATCGGCTGCACTCCACGTTCTTAAGAATCTCATCGTTTTTCTTTGCAGCCTAAGGTCTTTGTTTTAAAAGTGGTTCCTACTCATGCACATTTACTCAGACCTGGGTACACGCTTGAGTGTGCACACAAGAGGATGTCTGTATTAACAGTGAACATGGACACACGCCCACTTAGGTACAGGCACGCTGAGGCCGTGGGCACAAGCTCCTCCCTGACACACACACACACAGAAAGATGTAAAGCACACACCCCATCAGACGTGCCGTCTCCACTCCTACCCGTTCCCTCCCTTGTTCCTATGGGCAGTAGTGTACACACGTGCTTGTATTTGCATTCATTGGCCAGGTGACTCCAAACATAGCAAAGAGGCTGGTGGGCCCCAGCATGGCATTCAAATGGTCTTGAGTTTTCAGCCCCTTTTGTGCAGTCCCACCTGGGCACCTGACCCCAGAGTTGAACACACACACGAGAATGTGCCTGTGGCCACGTCTCCAGCCTGCTCACATGCCATAGGCTAGTATCAGCCACAGACTCCCCCGGGCTTCTCAGGCGTGCCGCCCACCAGCGCCCACAGCCTGGGCACCAGCAGCCTGGCACGGCCGAGCTCTTTCCCTGACATAGCCATGCTGCCAAGGGGAGCCCATTTGGGATTGCCAGCTCCTGGCTGCCCCTCGAATCTTGGCCCAGCTGCTCCCGCACCAGCTTGCAAGGGCTGAGGGCTTCCCAGGGGGTGGGGACAATAGTGGCCAAAACTGCTGTCCCTATGTGTGAGTATATGTATCCAAGCTTGTTCAGCTGCGATGGCCCCAGCTCTGTGGGGATGCACCCTGCAGCTCTGTGCTGAGAGCGTGTATCTAGGTAAGGGCCTTCAGATCCAGAGCCATCTCTGAGAATATGGCTCTCCACAGCTGTCATTTCTGACTGCAGGAGAGCCGCCTAGCCTGGTCTCTGGTCCCTCCTACCACACCTCATCTCTCCTTCACAGCCCACAAGGCCCAGGGGAGCTAGGAGGCAGGTGGGTGAGCAGTGCAGACATTGGGTTGGTGGCATAATTCACATACGGAGGGGAAAACCAAGGCTGCAAGTTAGGCCATGGGACAGAATACTTAAAGAATCTTCTGGAAAGGTCATTTGTAGGGTACTGGACATGTATCCCGGTGCCTGTGAGGCCTTTCAGAGCCCAGACTTCCCTCTTCCCACTCTGGTGCTCAGGCTGTGGTTCTGCTGGCTGGGATGGCAGTGGGACATGGCTCCTCTCCCCAAACACGTGTCTAGGAGAGAGCAGCCTAGGGGAGCAGGTATAAATTGTGTGGCCACAGGTGCCCCTTCAGGGCACTGCCCTGGCATGGGCATCCAACCACTCCCGAGCAGGGCATGGGTGCTGGGAGCCCTCAGTAAACCCTGCTGGACCTGAGCCTCCACCTGCTAAAGGCCTCTTGCCATGCGGAGCCCCAGGCCCTGCTCCCCAGGTTGCCTTTAACGAGGGGCAGTGCTAGTGGGGCAGACATCAGAACCCCTTTCACCTGGCCCCCAGGGGTGACCCTGAGCCCTAGCTGTTGTGCGGGGTCCAAACAGGATGCTCCCTGCTTCACTGCTTGTGGTAGGTACCCCTGGGAATCCCTACCATTGCCCATCTGCCAGCCTTGGCCTCTCCTCTTCTTCGCCTGACTGCTCTGGCTTGGGTGTTTGGGTGCTTCCTCAACTCCCTGCTCAATTCCTGACTTTCCCAGGAAGCCTTTCCTGATAACCTCAACCTCTCCAGACCTGTATAGCCTGTATCTCAAAATTGAGGGCAGCAGCGGCAAACGGTTTATCTCAGGTGGCTGTTTTGAAAGCCAGAGAGGCTGGTGTGTCATGTTGAGGATTGCCGGCCACATCTGGACTCATTTGCAAAGGTCAACATCAATTAGTAATGTCTGCTGTGGCATGGGATGTGGAGGCGGAGGCTCTCATGCCAGGCTTGTGCCATCACAGATCCAGGGCTAAATGACAAAGTCCTGTGATTGCTCTCCAGTGTCCTGAAGAAGGTTATCGCCCTTCTAGCTCCCAACACCCCCAAATAGATTATAACTTTCCTTAGGAGCAGGAACATGCTTCTCTGTCTCCCACAGATTCTAACATAGGTCTGGGGATAGCATAGAAACTGGAGAGGGGAATACGTACAGCGTGCTAGAGGCAGAGGAAACTCCATTGACTATTGAGCTCGGGGATGGCAAATAGGTTTCCTCTTGTCTACCAACTCTGAACAGTCGGAGAGAGTGCTGCAGTCAATTAGTGATGTCTGCACAGGCTCAGCTATGGCAGCAGTTGTACCTTGGTATTGCTGTCTGTGTTTTATTTCAGTCTTCCAAATATATGGAACATATATTGATAGAGAAACTAGGACCCAGAGAGGGTAATCTGTCGGATGTCACCCACTGCTTGCTTGGATGATTAGAGAATCCCGGCTGCTGCCAAAGGAGTTCCCCTGTGAGGGGTCAGGGCAAGGAAGGCAGGAGCTTCTCCAGCACGTGCTCGTAAATTCACACTTGTGCTCATACTCACTCTCTGACACACACACACACACAGACTTTTCCTTCTCCCCTGACAAACTTCATCCATTAGCAGCTGGTCTGGGGGACCCAGGGACAGCTCAAGGAGGCCTGGAGAGACAGACTGATGATGTGTCTGTCTGAGACTGGTCCCTACAGCTGTCGTCTTCATCTGTCTTCATGCGGTTTTGAAACTTTTAAACTTCCATGCTTTTACCTTTTACTATCATAGGTAGTATGATATGCTTCCTATCGGGGCAATAGAAACGCTCTGCAAATGGCATTCAAAGGCAAACTGGATTTTCTTCTGGCAGCTGCCCTGAACTTGAGACTCTAAGGTCCAAGAGCACAGGGACTCCTCATCTGAGAGAGTGATTTTCCCTTTGGCCCACGATGGGAAAGGAGAATCCATCATGTGCCACTGGGTCGGGAAGGTGGCCTCTGCTTTGATGAATTTGCTTTTCAGTGCTGGCTGTCTCTCGAGCTTGTTTCACTCGTGCCTGCAGACAAAGCGATTAAAGTCACAGAGTGTGCACGGTCCCTACGCAGACCCCGAGCTCCGTCTCTCTCTGAAACCCCTACCACACAGTCAGTCCGGGGTCAGTAAAGAGATGGATGAACCAAGAGATTACTCCTGTCCCTTGAGAGTCTCGGAGCCACACGCTGCAGCACAGGCAGGGAAGAATTGAGGATGACAGTTACGTTTATTTAAGTGATGGTCCCCCCATGAATAAAGTCCACAGGCTAAGGATGTATATTTCAAGCCATTCGTTTTATTTCCTCTCAAGTTGACCTTACTTTTCTAGGACTCTGCAGCTTTAAGTGTAGCAGATGGGGCAGTTTTGTAAGTGAAGTGCTATGCAATGCTTCCTCTACCCCCTGCAACACAAGAGTGACTTGAAATCTGGGTTAAAATTAGTATCATACATGTACATATTATAATATTTTTCCAAATGTCTGTGCTTTAAAAAGGAGATGTGGGGACAGTTAACACTCTTCTTCAGTGGTGTCTGAGTCTTGAGTTTTTTCTTTCTGGTTCTAGTCCCTTCAGAGTTGCTCACTCACTGTGGGACTCTAGGCTGATCTGTTGCCCTCTGGGCCTCAGTTTTTTCATCTGTCAAATGGGCCGACCTTGGACCTGGGGCAGCAGAAACTGTGATCGAGCACCAGGCTATGGAAGGTGGCTCTCTTCTGTGGCTCTGGACCGGGTGGGTAGGACAGGGTTTGACCCTCTGCCTGCCTAAGTGTCCCAGCCTGCGTCCCACAGACTTGTAGGTAACAGCAGTGCCACGCCCTCGGCCTCACTGCCCACTTCTGTTACAGAGCACTTTCAGATCTCTCATTTCTCTCATGTCACTGTCACCTGTGAAGCCAGGACTGGTGTTGCACTGGGCAAAGGAGCAAACCTAGGCTTGGGGAGGTGGCTGATGATGACAACCACGAGCAGTCCTTAGCTTTTATTCTGCGCCAGACACTGTGCTGCACTTGTCATATCCACCATTTCATTTAATCCTCAGAACAGCCCTGGGAGGGAGGCGTCATTTCTTCCATTTTGGAGTGAAGGAAACAGGCTCAGGGAGGTGAAGTGCCTTGCCCAAGGCCAGACCCCTTCGGGAAGGCTTGCGGGCTAGACAGCACCCATGAGGAGAGGGAAGGGATTGGGAGCTGTAAGGCACATTCCAGAGAGCAGAGAGGAAGTGACTGAGGGAGCTCCAGGGACAACCAGGACCCTCCCCACGGGAGTAGGGGGCTGGCAGAGAGGATTGGTGGCTGGGCGTTAGTGCAGAGGAAAGGGGTTTTTTCCTGGAGAACTCAAGGGACAAGAGGAGAAAACGAAGGCAGAGCACAAGTCTCAGGACCCCAGGGTCTGAGGGCATTTTCCACCCTGTCCCCCTTAGCTCTTTGCTTCTTTGCAGCTCAGACCTCTGACTCCTCCCCCACACCCACGCCCACCCCACCCCTCATCCGCTGCACTCTGGGCCACACCCTCTGCTCCTCCAACTTGCTTACTGCACATTCCAGCCTCAGGGACCCCTAAAGGCCCAGCCCTCCCCAGCACTGAGAATCAGAAGTGTCACACCCCTGCCATTAAAAGGGCTCCGCTGCCTCCTTTCCCCATAATGAGGTCTTTGCCATGCTGGCCACCCCTACTGCAAGGGCCAGGCACCGGAGTAGACAGTAGCTGGAGTTTTGATCTCCTGCCCCTCCCCTGACACCGTACCCCAGAGATCCTGATGCAAGGAGCAGCAACGGCAGAGCTTCCCAGGAATGAGGTTTTCTTTCCACCTGCTCCTCCTCTTCCATTGCCCTGGAAATACCTGTAGCAGGTGGGCAGGCTGGCAGGGAAGACCAGGCTGGCAATCTCACGTTACTACTCCCTACCGCTATTTTGGTGTCGGCTGCAGAGGCGATGGTGGCAGCGGTGGTGGCATGTGTGTGCCTATGTATATGTGTGCTGAGTCCACTCAGCCCAGGAGAGCCCGGGGCTTTGCCTCTGTCTCCCTGGGGCCCTGCCAAGCTCTCTGGCACCTGACTAAAAGCATTTCCAGGTGTCAAAAGCTGCTGGCGTCCCCTGGGTTGCCAAGGGAAGGAGGGACAGGAGAGCAGAGCAGGGCTTGAGCACCTCCCTTCCCGAGGAGCCCCCCAGTCTGGGGTGAGAGGTGGGCACCGCATCAGTGGTCAGTGGAGGGGGCATGCCCAGGAGGCCAGAAAAGCTGGCTAATGGATGTGTCCCAGGAGGTGTCCAGGGACCATCTGAGCAAGGTGGAGATCACCTGGGGGAGTGGTCCCAGGGACCCCCTCCTGGCTCCAGATATGTCCTTCCTGCCCACCATATCATGTCAACTCCATCAGTCCTGTCTAATCAGGTGTAGACTTACAGACCAGCAGTCCAGTTCCCCAGTTCAGCAGGTGGGGAAACTGATACTTATAGAGGACAAAAATGTGCTCAAGGTCACATCAAGTTAGTAGTATTGTTGGTGCTGGACTCCAAGGTCTGCCTCTTGATTCAGTGCTCTTTCCACTATAGCAGGTGATCATGCAAATTGATGTAAATTATATGCAAATGCACAAGCTTCCTACACCTGCACCTAGTGTATTGTAGTGGTGCTGACAGGGGTCTCCTCCCTTCATAGACTATCGGATCCAAAAAGACCCATGGAGGTCATTTTACCCACCACCCATCCCAAAGCATAGGCCATGATGTAACATTCCCTGGTGATCAGGAGGGGTGTGAGATGGCTCTGGGACCTGGCGTCCTGCTGCCGTGGGGGGCGTGGGGCTCACAATGCCAGGAAACAGCCAGAGGAAGCCTCTGGATGGGCCCCCAGAGTCTACCAGACAGCGTGGGCCTGGCGTGGGGAGGTTTTCTCACGAGTCTTGGGAAGGCGGCTTGCTGTCCCTAGGCCCCCTGGGTCCCCATCAATAAGCATGCCTGAATGGAGAGGCTGGGGGAAGATTTATTTCCTGGCTTTGGAACCAGCCAATTTCCCTGCCCCCCACCTTCCTCCTGGCCATAGAACAATGGGGCATCCCCAAAGAGGCCTTCCTGTGGCAACAGGTGCACAGAGCAGGGTAGGTGGCCACCCTGGCCCCACAGGCCCCAGCCCCGGGGCTGTTACGCTCACCGTGAGCCTAGACTGTTTGCTTCCAGAACAGCAGCCTGGGGCCCTTAGAGTCAACACCGGCTCTGGCCCTCTCCCCAATATCTCTGGGTCCAAGAAGCGGTTGGTTGGTTTGTTCATTTGTTTGTTTATACAGCCCAGATAATGTTGCCATATTTTCCCAAATAATGGAAAACAAAGGTCTGAAAAATAATCACCCATAATCCCACCTGGACCCAATCACTGCTTGAATATTAGTATGTTCCCTGTCACGCCCAGGTTTGTTTTATGGAAGAATCATGTGCTTAGATGTTTCATTTCATGCTCTGGTCTCCTCACTTGGCAGTATTCCATGAGCCTTTCTTGCATAATTATATAGACTTCATAATTAGCACCATTAATACCTGAGAATAATCCACATTGGGGATATACTTTAAATTACTCAACCAGTTCACCCCTTGCTGGGTGTTTGACTCTGGTAAATAACACTGCAGTGAACATCTCCATGCTCTGGGCTGTGTTGAGGTCCGTGGGCGAGCTTCCCAGGCCTGGAATTCTAGGTAAAAAGACAAGCCCTCCTTCATTCACGTTGCCAGATTGCTTTGCAGATTTGAAGCCAGAATCATTTGCAAAGTTGTCATTCTCAGAAGTCCCAGCAGAGGTTCATGGGCCCACAGGGTGGTAAAAAGTATGTCCTGGCCAACCCAGACTTCCAAATGTCACCAGGTCCCACTGATGATGGTGGAAGGGGATGTGAGTTGGACACAGCAGAAGCTCAGTGTTCCCACTTCTGGAGTCCCTGACTTAGAAACACTTGGGCCCTAAGGGACCTGCTTTACTGAGCAGGCCACTCCTCGTGTGTAATTAGCGCCATCCATCTGCAGTCAGATCTGGAATGAGCGGAAGCCCTTTAAAGTAATTTGCTCTTTTAATATCACCCCTGTGATCTCATTTAATTTTCTCAACCAAACTTTGCTCACTGAGGAAGCCAAAAGCTCCCGTGCTCCTCCAGCCTGGGCTGAATGCTCACGCTTCCCAAACAGCGGGTCTGACTCCTGGAAGCTCTGCTGAGATTTGTTTCCCCTCTGGCAGCTTGCATCCCAGCAAAAGAGCTGTCCCTGGCCAACTACAAAAGGGAAAAGTATGTATGGTGTAAAAGCTATAGCTTTAAACACAGGCGAGCAGGCTGCACTCCCCGCTCCAAGCCCCGCGGTGGGGAGGCGAGCGGTTATGTGCTCTTTGGCAGTCTCTGCACTCGCATTTTTTTGGTTGAAGGATCCTCCCATGAACCCTATGAGATTGTTATGATCGCCCATTTTACAGATAAGGACACTCAGATAAGTCTGAGTCCCAGTGACTTGCCAAGGTGCCTACCATGACCCCTTCTTTGAGGGATCTCCAGGTGACACTGTGGCAGGGAGCCAGGGTACTGCTCACAATGTCATACCCCAGAGGTGACCAGATGAGTGGCCATGTGCCTGCCACCCCTCCCCATGCCACTGCCACTCACACAGCCACTCCCAGCAGTGGCCCCGGCTCCTGCAGGAAGGGAGCCGCAGAGGAGCGGGGCTGGGAGAGAGAGCCACGGTGATTTATGGTACCCGCCTGGGCCCGGTGTACTCACTGACTAATGGAAGCTCACATGGAGGGAAATAACTCTGCCAGGCCCTGGCTCCAGTGACAGGGGCAACCACCATTGCCTCAAGGAAAGGGTGGGATAGGGAACAGAGGGGACTTGGGCAGAGGCCAGACACAGAGGCACAGGAGGCTCTGAGAGAACAGATGGAGCCCAGGTGGGCACTCAGGGGTGCAGAGAGTGGCACCGCCTGGCAGTCCAGTCCCCAGATCAGCTTCTCCAGGGTCCCAGTAGGGAGCTGAGAGGTGAGCCAGGAGCCCAAGGTCCCAGATACCCGGCAGCACACCAGCCTGTGCATTTGGTGTGTGGGTTTTGATATTCATAGAACATCCAAGCTTCTCACCTACCCCCCACCCAGGACAGATGGGAAAGCAGGGCCCAGAGAAGTTCAGGGACTTGTCCAGGGTCACACAGCATGTGCGTTACTGAGCTGAGACAAGAGCCCAAGCCCCCCCGCCCTCCTGGGTTGTCACCAGAAGACCCTAGCCAGTGTGGAGTGGAGGGCAGAGAGGCAAGAGAGTGGCAGAGTGGGGCATGCGGAGTTGGGGGCAGTGGCAGTCATGGTCCAGAGATTAAAGAAGCTTGCTAAGGAGGACAATTGGGACGGCTCCAACAGCAGGACCCAGGAAAGGGGTGAAGCAGCTGGTACAGACCAGGCAAGGGCAGGTTAAGGGGACCCTGGAAACCCTCATCCCCGATGGGTTCCTTCTGTTAACCAGCAGGTGCTTCCCAAGGCTGCCAGGCACTGAGGGGTGAGCTGTACCCCAACCTCACCTTGCTCCTTCCCACTGACACCCTCAGCCAGCACTGCCGCCCACTCACCTCTCCTGAGCCTCAGTGTCCTCATCTGTTAAATGGGACTGTAATGCCCACCTCAAAGGGCAGGTGAGAGGTACCAAAGAGAGTGAATTGGAAAGTTTGGGTTTGAGAGAAAGCCTAAGTGAAGAAGAGATGCCAGCCTCAGTTCAGTAGTCTAAGGACCCCTGGCACCTCTCTTGGTCCCCTTCCCCCTCCAGGCCCTCCTAGGCCAGTCACATAGGTCACTAATGCCTCCGCGATGTATCCCAGCTGTGAAATGGGCACCTCCCCGGGCTCCTGGCTCCCCTCCCAGGCCCTGGCAGGAAGGCATCCATCCTGCTGGGCGGTGAGCTCCCTCCTCCTCACACCAGGTGCCATCGGGGGCGCTGTGTGGTTTGGAAGGTGTTGCCCATGGCTGGGGGCCCGGCAGTCATCTGGGGCCCGACAACAAGGAGGGTGAGGAAACAACCCACACCTGTTGCACAGCAAAGAGGAGGCTCTGTCCCTCCCTGGAACCAGGGCAGGCTGTGGCCAGGTGTGCAGAGAACTCTGCCAGGTCACCTGGCCTCAGTGGCTTCCACAAACACCTTAAATGCCAGCTGTACATAGGCACCAGGCCTGTGCTGGAGCCCTGTTATATATGTCAGCTCTGGGAGACAGGCAGTGTTCTGATACCTACTTTACAGATGAGAAAACAGAGACCAGAGACTCATAGCACCTTGCCCAGGAAAATAACTGGGAACTGTTTTTGAGCATTTACCTCGTGCCAGGTGCCTAACTAAGGATGCCACATGTGATCACACTTATTTCCTTATCCTCCAGGCGAGGGACTGTTAGCCCATTTTACAAGTGAGGAAACCAAGGCCAGGGAGGCAAAATTGCCTGCCTGAGGCCCCATGGTCGTGGATGCTGAAATTCTATCCTGAGTGCGTTGCACCCTTTCCCGTGACAGCAAGGCCCTCTTGCTCCCTGGTGTCTGCTGGGTGTCCTCCGCCTGGGGCAGGGCAGGGTGGAGGCAGGGCCCCCCACCTTTCCTCCTAGGCTGGAGGAATCTGTGCATCGCTTCCTGCTTGTCTCTGCCCACCTGCTGGCCAAGCCCAGGACAGCAGGAGAGGGCTTGCAGCTCAGGGCACCCTGGGTAAAGACCCAGTAGTCTCAACTATTCTTGTTTCGTGAGGGTCCAGAGACCACCCCGTGCCCCTCCAAACCCAGCCCTGCTACTCCTCCGGGAAGCCTGGTGTCTTCCTGCGCTGTGTGGAGGGTCCAGCTCCTTGTACCCATCCTAGAACCCGCACTCCAGAGCACCTCAGAGCAGCACGGTAAGCCGTGGACTTGGATAGTATCCTTTCAGAGGAAGGTGGTCCAGAGAGGGGAAGGGACTTACCCGAGGTTGCACAACTTGGGGCATCCCAAGTAATCCCTCTGAGGTTCTTCAGAGCAGGACAGAGGGAACCAAGGGTGAGCTTTGCTAAGTGGACTCCCACCCATGCCTACCTGCCCACCACCTGTCACCAAAGTCCCCAGCCCACCTCAACATGGCCTTTTCCCTTGGTGTTGATTCCCACTCTAGCAGAGGAGCTACCCGATGGGTGAAGACCCTCTTGGTCTTCCCTGTCCAAGGACCGTCCAGTCATGTCCCTGTCTGGGAGGCAGCTGGCAGATGACAAGGGAAGAGCTGAGCCTCAGGGTGGCAGCCTATGTGGGGCTATGTCTCACCAGGATCCAACAGGGTGCCTCACGGGCAGGGTGGAAGGAGGTGAAGAGTAGCAGTTCATTAGAAGAGTAATAAGGAAGCTGGGTGCGGTGGCTCACGCCCGTAATCCTAGCACTCTGGGAGGCTGAAGCAGGAGGATCACTTGAAGCCAGGAGTTCAAAATCAGCCTGAGCAAGAAGGAGATCGTCTTTATTAAAAAGTAGAAAAATTAGCTAGGTGTGGTGGCATGCACCTGTAGTCCCATCTATTGGGGAGGCTGAGACAGGAGGATCACTTGAACCCACGAGTTTGAGGTTGCTGTGAGCTATGATGACACCATACTGCACTCTAGCCCAGGTGACAGAGTGAGACCCTGTCTCAAAAAAAAAAAAAAAGAAAAGAAAAAAGAAAAGTAATAATGACAGTCTTAGACTTAGATAGCCCTTTATAGTTTATAAAGTACTTTCACATCCATAGGCAGAATGTGCTGTTCACCCATTCAAAGATGAAGAAACCAAGGCTCAGAGAGGTGAAGTGGCTGGCCCCGAATCACACAGCAATTAGTAGTGGACGGGTGGACTTGACCCTAAACCAAGTTCAGCATGAGTTTGCTGAGGCCCAGTCAGACCCTGGCTGGTTACTCTTACATACATGACTTTGTTTACCTTAACAACAGGCCTGGGAGATTCATGTGGGTCACCCCATTTTATAGCAGAGGAAATTAGGGCACAGAGACTTGTGACTTGCCCGGGGCCACACAGGGAGGGAGGGTGGAGCATGGCACCTCAGCCACAGGCAGGCCCAGCCACGTCTGTGGCCTGGGCACTGCCCGACTAGTCGAGGGCCTCAGGGGCTCTTCTGACATTGGGGCAGACATCTGGGGGCAGACAGCCAGGGCCAGCCCGTCTTGGGTGTGGGAGAACACTGTGTGTTGGGGACAATGCCTGGGACAGCACAGCTTGACTGCCAGCAGGACCTTTGTCATTGTCCCCTCTGGTGGAGAGAGGTGGGGGGCACAAAGGGTCAGGGACAGAGGCCCTGGCACCCACTCCCTTCTGTGGCCACTGCTCCCACCTCCTGCCCAGAGGGCAGCTTCTGCACCTTAGCTAGCTGTCTCCAGCACCCCCGTTTCCATGCCCAGATCCAAACCTCAGCTTAGGGGCCACACCTGAAAAATCCCACCTTCCTCGCCAGGGGCTCAGGCTGGAGGGATGCACGCAGGGGTGCTCAGGAAGGAGGTGGTAGTGAGTGGAGGCGAGAGGGGCAGGTTGGCCTGGGAGCATGGAGGCCTCTGACGGCACTGGGTGCGGCCCATGGTCTCGATGGCTGGCTGCCCTGTTTCCTAATTAACGTGTCCTTCTGAAAATGCCCTCCGGTCTGGGCCCAGCACTGCCAGGCGAGGCAGGCACTTCCCCAAAATCTCAGCGGCTCTCCCCTCTTCCCTGCAGGGCCTCTGGGCTCAGGACCTCTGGTCATCCAGGTGAGACTGGGGGGTGTCAGGGCTGTGCTCACCCTGTCGTGGGCACTGTTTGCCCAGAGCCAGCTTCCTCCCACCCCTTTACCGAAGGCAACAGGCTGCCCTTATTAAAGAGCCTGGAGAGCCGGGATCAAAGGCACCATTGAAGAGGCTCCTGAGAGCTGGGGGACGCCAGGGGCAGAAGGCGGGAGGAGGAGGTACCAAGGAGACTGAGTCACCACAGGCCCATTGTGGTGAGTGGGCAGTGGGTAGCTGGAGCCAGCTTTTCGGGCTGGGAGGAGAGCCCAGCCAAGAGGCCCAGGAAGGGGCAGGCAGGCAGCTGCGAGCCATGCAGAGGGCTTGCCACTTTTGCACCCAGACACCTCTGCTGGGGAGCAAGCCTGTGACCCCGCGGCATCTTACGAAAGCCACCTTCTGGTCAGGGCAGCAGAGCAAATGGCCGTTGTGCACTGGGGCCTGGGTGGCAATGGACGAGTCTAAGTCTTTCCCACTCAAGAAGCCCAGAGATGACAGGGCTGGGCTGGGGTGGCAGGCTGGTGGTACTTACAGCCTGATTGTGAAGGAGTAAGTGCCGCTCACTTATTTGGGCAAGTTGTCCGAACTCTCCGGACCCTGTGTTCCCCATGGGTTAAAGAGTGGATGAGCAGGACTGATCAGATCTGGAGGGTGGGTGTCTTCTTTGTCACTTGATTGGTGGTGGCCGAGTGCAGTTCTGTGCTGAGGAGTCTGAGGCCCTCTGCAGATGTACTACCATTGACAAGTGTGCCTGCCACAGCCTTGGGATGGACCAGCCTGGCCGTGCACCTACCCCTGGAGTAGGTTTTCTCTGTCGCCCTTGTGCACGCTACCTTCCTGAGATTTCTGAGGCTGGAGTGGAAAAGGCCTCCCATATGCTGGCTCTGCCTCGGTGGGTCCTGAGACGTCAGTGGAAATCTGAACCTCAATTTCTTCATCTCTAAAGTAGGGAGAAGGACTCAGCTGCACCTCTCAGGCCTCAACTTGGAAACCACGTCATTCTCAAGATTAACTGAGCCCTTCCTTGTGCCACTCCCCGTGCCCAGTGCGATGAGGGGTACAAGATGGAGGGTACCTATGCTCTAGGATCTTCCCCCGTGTGGGCCTGGACAGAGCCCTGCCCCTGCCTCTTACTGGCTGTGTGACTGGGGGTGAGTTATTTTAAGTGCCGAACCTTGCTTGGTTAGTAAAATAGGGGTGATGGTGCCTGTCCACAGGGTCGCTGTGCCCATGTGAGCCCAGGCTTTGCACAGATGGCCCAGCCCTCAGGTGGGGGCTCTGATGGAAGGGCTAGAAGAAAAGCCTCCGTTGCCTTCTTTGCCTGTTCTGACCTTGGCTTTGGATGGGAATTGTGACGGGGGTGGGGTAGGGGAGGTGGGAGGATAGTTTCAAAGCAGCACAGGTCCAGACTGTTAGCTCTCAGCTCCCCCGAGACCGCAGCCCCAGCCTGAGCTGGCTTCTCCATAAACTCCGGGTGCCTCCCTTTAACCAGCCCATAAAAAGGGAGTGGGGCAGGAGGGAGTCCGACTGCAGACTTTGTAATTTGGCTTGGAGGTGGCTCCTGTTCGTTTTAACCAGGCTGTAATTATAGCTGGCACCCGACACCCCCTCATTACCGGAGCCTGGAAGGAGGACTCTAATTATAGCGTGCTGGGTCCCGGCTGGAGTGTCTGGGAGGGGGCAGACCACAGAGGAGGCCTGTGGAGGCAGGGAGGGACCCTGAGCTGGCAGGGGAACACGGGCAGAGCTGCGGGGGAGGGGGGCGGTGAAGCCAACCAACTGCCCTCTGGGGGGGTGCCCTTCCCTAAGCTCCTCAGTGCTCTGTCAGTCACCTGTCAGAAGGGCGGGGCATCGATTGAATGGAGACCACTTGCTCAGGGAGAAGCAGACCCAGAGAGCCCACCCAGGAGTTTCATTCATCGTGCAAGGAGCATTTATTAAGCATCTAGTGTGTGCCAGGCGGCACTGGGGGTAGAGCAGTGGGCAGACAGGTGTTGTCCACCCAGGGATGGTGTTTAGACAGAAAGCACAGTAAGGCTGTCCTGCTGGTGGGAATATCTGCAGATGTCCCCATTGTGCAAAATGGCCACTATCCCGAGCCTTGGGTTCCCCTTAGTGGCCCCAGTCACTCCCTTGGACCACCCAAGCCTCACTTCGCACAGCAGGGCTCTAGGCCCCTGCCCCTGAGCCCTGTTAGATTGTTTGGTGCCCACATAGGTGGTTACATGTGTGACTATCACTGTCTGCTCCTGGGACCCCAGGTACCGGCGGGGGCCCAGGCATTAAACCCGGAAATACACAAATGAGTATATAATGTGAGAAGGTGACGAGGGCAATAAGGAAAAGAAATGCTACAGGAAGAAACAGGCCCCGGCTTGGGTGGGAGGGGTGCAGTCAGGGCAGGGCTGTCTGGGCAAGTGACCTTCAAGGTGAGACCTGAAGAAGGAGCAGGGTTTAGCCAGGTACGGGCAGGTGGGGTGGGAAGGCAGCATTCCAGGTGTCGCCACAGGAGGCTTGCAGCCTGGACGTCCTACACTCTGAGGTGTCCCCAAGCCGAAGGGGAAGCAGAGGGATTTCTCCTCCATGTCGTGCAAAGAGCACTGGACGATGAGTCTGCCAGAGCGCTGTTCAATCTCAGTCTGGCCACACCCTTTCTGGACCTCAGCTTCCCCATCTGTCCAAAGGGGGGCCCCTTCAGACCACAAGCCCTGCCCCTCTGCCCCAACCCAGGGGACTTGGGGAGACCAGCAAGTCCTGTCCAAATGCCACTTCTCAGGATGACCCTGACTGTGTAAGGCAAAGAGGCCCGGTCGCTGGCGTGGGGGGTGGTGGGCCAGAGAGCTCCAGACCATTCTGTCTCCTTCTTTGAGTTATTAAGAGCTACCCGGAAGCAGACACAAAGAGAATTGTCCTGAGCTAGAGTCAGCCCCCAGCCCCCAGCCGAGAACAATCAGAGAGGAAAACCAAGGCCGTTTGTCCACCACGGAGTGCGGCAGTGACGGTGGCTGGGAAAATGCCGAGTGTTTCTCAGCTAAAATTAGCCACCTACTAAACCTTTACATCAAGGGCAACCTGAAGCCTCTATTGTTTTGAACTTGGGATCCCAGGGGACTTGGGGGCAGGGACTCTCAGGAGAAGCAAGTGACCATCCCCTCTCCCAGGGACGGGGCCAATGCTGAGCTGGCCCTTGGGCTTCAGGGGTGCCCAGTAAGGTGTCAGAGGACAGATGGACAGACAGGGACATAGTCTGGCTGCCCAAGGTCACCAAGTGTTGGTGGCTGACACAGTCTCTGGTTCCCTCAGTCGAGACATTCTCCCTTCACCAGTGACATTGATTGTACTCTGGGCCAAACGGGATGGGGGCAGGTGTTGAACTGGAAGGAATCGCAGGAATTGTAAGTGAGAAAATAACTTTATCCTTTCCAGAAGCAGCAGCCGGAGTGGGCATCACGCTTTGCTATCCCTGGTTCCTGCCCCTGGGTCACAAACCTGGCTTAGCACCTCCCCTTCCCGCCACTGAGTAACCTCTGACTTTGGGCAACTTTAGGTAAACAACAGAGGTGGCTTTGGATACCAGCCTCGTAAGGTTGTTGCAGCAACGAAAGGAGATGATGTCGATGATGTAGATATTAACAATGGCAATAACTTTAAAATGTGGTTTATATTCATTAAGCCCCTTTGATGTGCCAGGCATTGCTCTAAGCTCTTTATTCGTATTAACGTGTTTAATCCTTGCTAGAAATACTACCACCCTATTTTGCAGATAAGGAAATGGAGGCCCGGAGAGGATAAGTAATTTGCAGGAACACACAGACGGGGCACAGTGGCTCACGCCTTTAATCCTAGCACTCTGCGAGGCGGAGGCAGGAGGATCACTTGAGCCCAGGAGGATGACACCACTGTACTCTAGCTGGGGCGACAGAGGGAGACTCTTGTCTCCAAAAATAAATAAATAAAATTGAAAAATAGAAATTTAAAAAGGAGGAGAGATGATGGCCATCACCAAACATGGGTCCTGGTTCAGACTTCAGGAGCCAAGGCCCAGCACCCTGCTGCCATGGAATTCCTTCAGGTCCTTTTGAAAGGCCTCCAGCTGAATCTGGGCCGTGCTAAGGCAAAGGGAGCCGACGTACGTTAAGCACCCTCATCCGTGCCAAGCGTTTGATGCTTTCATCGGGAGGCAAGAGAGCGTAGAGCCGTAGAGCCGTGGCCTGGCGGTGGCACCTGCACACTTACCAGAAAGGCACGTTCTCAGGGCCCGCCCCTCACCTGCTGAATCAGAACCTGGGGCTGGAGGGCAGGCAGCACTTTGGGTCCTCACAAGTGCCACGGTTTGAGTGCCACTGGCACGGAGGTTAAGGAGTGTGGCTTAGACTCAGAGAGGCCCAGATTCCAATGCTGACAACCCTGCTCTGTGACCCTGGGCAAGTAGCTCAACCTCCCTGTGCCTGAGTTTCCTTGCCGGCAAAATGGGGATGATGGTAGGAGTACCTACCTACCTGGGAGGGCTGTTGGGAGGATTCGGCTAGATAATGGACACTGAGTACTCGGCGCCGTGCCTGGGAGCCGGCTGGCGCTGTAGATGGTGGCTAGTACTAGTCACCTGTGTTACCTGCTGGCTCTGAGGAGGTACTAAAAGGAAGGGCAGATCTTTGTGGCCAGGGAAGCCCCTTCATCCCAGCCGCAGTGAAGCTTCGCCTCCCGGGCAATCTGGCAGAACTGGGGGGACAGTTAACAAAGGCCACCCTCCCAGGCTGAGGGGATCAGGACAGCTGAGATGGACACCTCCTCCCCACCTGGCCTGTCCCCTCTGACAGAGGGGCTCATGATGCCCACCAAAGAGACCATGAACTAAGTACTTTTCTCCTCCCCTCTCTCAGGGAAAAAACCAAGGCATCCCTGGGGAAACCAACTTTGAGAATTACAGTCTGGTGATGTGATTTCAGCCCCTGGGCTGGTGGGGTCGGGGGTCCTCGGCTGCGTGCAGGTGGCCTGGCAGCTTCCAGGAGTGTGTCTCTGCTGTTGTCCCCTCCACTTGCATGTTTTTGATGGCTCCTTGGGGGCCCAGGGGAGCCATGTGCTACTCTTCCTTGCCTTTCTCCCTATGGACAGGCTCCCAGGGCCAGGCCCTATCTTCCCTACACAGCCGCGCTGCTCAGGAAGGGCCTGCCCAGCGTCTGGGGACCCCAGGCCCTTGGTGAGGCACCCCACCCCTGCCTCCCGGCTATCCCTAGGTCCCTCCCCCCAGCAGTCCACACACTTTAGTGTCATGTCACACTTTCCCACCTCTGGCCTCCAGCTGTCTCTGTGTAGTGGGTATAGTGATGATGTGCCCATTCCACAGATAAACAAACTGAGGCCTCACAAGGCAAGACAGCTGGCCCAGAGACACCCATGGAACCAGCCAAGATTGTTCTGGTATTTCCCTCCACTGAGCCACACTTCCATCTTTTCTTTTTTCATCCTCTGAGACTTCCTTATCCACCCTCAAGAGATCCATGGAAGGGAGCTGACAAGCTGAGTGCCTGTTACAGACTAGGTTCATTTCATGAGATCCCTGCTGCTGTGAGGAGAGCCGGGCTCAGGGACAGGGGACAGCTCCTGAGTAAATTGTGGCAGAACTGGGGGTGAAGCAGCCCCCCTTACTCCAGTGTTCCTGCTCCTCAGATCACCTTGTGCGGTTTTCAGGCTCTGCCGCCCTCTGCCCTCCCTGGGTCCAGGTGACTCTCTCTGGACAAGAGCCCTCTTGTGGTGCCCATGGCTGGACGCCTGCCCACCCTCCTGCACCCGTCCTCTAGCTGTTACTGAGAGGATGAGGTGAGCAGGCCGCGCCCTGAGCCAAGGCGGCCCGGCGATTACATCAGCAGACGCAAACAGGCAGGCAGGGGCAGGGCCGGGCGTCCCCCGGGGCTGGAGACGGGCTCCATCCGCCCCACGCGAGTCTGTTTCATTCCCTCCTTCTAGCTTGCATCAGCCTTTTGCAGCTCTGTGTCAGCACAGAGTGGGCCAGAGCAGCAGTGGGAAGGCTGGGGCCAGTGGGGGTGGCGCGCGGGGGCCTGGCTGGCACCTCGATCCCGGAGGACAACCCTGGGGCTGTTGGCCAAGCTGTTCGCCAGTGTCCCTGGCAGCTCTGGAAGGCGTTCCCACCGTTTCTCACGGAGAAAGGCAGCACTGTCGTTCCCTCTTACCCGCGGTTTCGCTTTCCATGGTTTCAGTTACCCATGGTCAACCTAGGTCCAAAATATTAATGGAAAACTCCAGAAGTCAACGATTCACAAGTTTTAAATTGTGCACCCTTCTGAATAGCATGATGAAATCTCGTGCCATCCCGCTCCATCCTGCCCAGGGCATGAATCATCCCTTTGTCCAGCGTGTCCACGCTGTGTGAAGTGACCCGCCCGGTAGTCACTTAGGAGCCGTCTTGGTTATCAGATCGCAAAAACAATATATATAGGGTTTGGCGCTATTCGAGTTTTCAGGCACCCACTGTGGGGTTTTGGAATGTGTCCCCTGCAGATAAAAGGGATTACTGTAATAAAAATCAGCTGGAGCACAGGGCTGCCCAGCTGGTAAAATATTTGTGTATTTCTGACCTTGGTATTAACAACAGCCCTGGAGACAAAGCAAGTAAAAGTGGTCCCATGTCTCAAAAAGGAAAATTGAGGCCCAGAGGGAACTGGCTTCCCCAGGGTCAGTTGAGGACCCTGTCAGTCAGTGACAGCCCCAGTGCATTTCAGCCCAAGTGATGCATGGGATTATAGGAGCCTGGAGAATAAACCCCTACAGTGGTAAAAGTAGTCAATACTGCTTCCTAGAGGAGGTGGGCTGGCTCCCTGACTGAGGCGGAAGAGCTGCAGACAAAGCTATAGATGTATTCTGCGCTGGTGGTGGGTCAGCAGGCAGAGGGACATTACATGACTGCAGAGCTAGGCTGAGCACTGGTCTGAGAGTCAAGATGTCAGGGTTCTAACCTTGAACCTTGGCTGCGAGCTTCCCATTGGTGAAATTAAAGCTGGGTCACTGCTCTAAGGGCTGTGCCACGGGCAAGGTCAAGAGGAGGCACTCAGAAAGTGTTTGGTGAGTGAGTGAATGGGCACGAGTCCCTGCCCACCATCTGCCTGCCTCGCAGCACACCTAAGCAGCCACACACGCCTTCCCTTCGGCCACCTGTCTTCCCACTTCTCCACCAGCTGACAGCTCAGCTGCTCATCCAAGCCCCAGGGCCAGGGTCTTCCCCACCGCTGGCCCAGAGAGGCCGGGGCAGGCGCATTGGGCTGCATGCCAGGAGGCCCACACTCCCGTCCTAGCTTTGCCTCCAAGCTGCTCTGTGACCCAAGGCAAGTTGCTCCCTGCCTCAGGTCCCCAGGGTGTTCTTGGGCTCCTGTGTCTACAAGGCCTGCTCTCCCTGGGGCCCATGGAGCCTTAACCCCAGTCCTGGCCTTGGGGAAGGAGGCCAGGGAAGGCTGCCTTCCTCCCTCGCCCCTGGGGACTGAGCAAGAACCCAAGTGGCTTCCAGATTCAGAAAAGTCCAAGGTCCCTTTCCCTCACCCCCCACTGCCAGGCACTCCCAGGGGCTCTCTCCTTCTCTCTCCCCGTGATGCCATCTCTTCCTCTGTCCATCTCTCCCCTTTACCCTCTTCTCTTGCCGTGCCCCATTTCATAGATTGGCAAAGGCCAGAGTCTGGGCACCCCTTTTTTCCCTCTCCCTGCTGTGACTGTTCTTATGCCAACACAATGCCAACATAGGAGGGGTGTTGCAGCCTCAGACTGGCTATTTGCCCTTGGACAGGTCATTGCCTGACCTCGGGGTCCCCATCTGGAAGTGAAGTGAAGTAGCCTAGGGTCTGAGCCGCCTCTTGGTGACACAGCAACAGGTCAACAGATCACGGCAGTTTCTCCACTTGGCGATGTGTCTGGCAGGTGCCTGCCCTTTGAGGGAAGGGTGCTGGGTCCTAGAGCTGGCGCTGAGGAAGGCAGAGGAAATTCACTTGCCTCAGGTTCTCCAAGCACAGGCTTGACCCTGGACTCCCCAGGGTGGCATAGGGACATAACCACTGTTCTGTCTGGCCTAGCCCAGGCAGCCCCTGGGCCAGAGGGCGTACCTATGGGCCTTTTGACACTTCCGAGGGAAAGTGGCAGGACACTGGGCGTTTTTCTGTCCGAGCTCCCAGACATGCAGAGCCAGCTCGATGGCACTGCTAGGCCGGTCCCCCATGCCAGCTCTGTCTCCTGCTGCTTCTGCAGTGACCTGGAACACGTGACAGGAGCCAGCAGCCCAGCTGGCCCACCCATCTGACGCATGTGACTTGAGGGGTATGGTGGGGGATGGGGGGCAGGGATGGAGAGAGAAGCCGGTGCGTTCTGCTGGTGGTTTAAAAGTCCTCAGTTAACAGCCTTGAAAGGAGACCATTGGATACACAACTGCACATGGTGAGACCCCATTTAAGTAACTAAGTATCTGTGCATCTAAGAAAGTCAGAGAGGATCAACATCCAGTGTTAATTCACCTGGGAGTAGGAATGGGGGTTTTTATTTTTATCTTTCTTTCTTTTGATTATTTATAATGCAAGGGTTTTACCTTTGTAATCAGAAAAGGCCAAAAAAAGAAGTGCTTTCATTAGAAGGAAAAGAAGGATTTTTTAAAATGAAGTACCCCCTCTTCCACGTGAGTCTAGTGCCCAGTTTCTCTTTCTGGCTCTGTTGCTCAGGTTCTGTGTGATCTGAAGCCAGACCACACCCTCTCTGGGCTCTATCCTGGAGGGCAGTGATTAGATGGTTTCTTGAAGTTCTGAAGTTCCATCAGTCGGTGGCATCCTGCAGGATGGGGTTTCCCAAGGGATGAGCTCGGGCAGCCCAGGTCAGCCCAACCCATGCCCGCTCCCTCTGGGTGCTCCCTCCCAGCCACCCCTGCCAGCCCCGGTGTTTGTGGAGAGGCTGGGCGTGTGCTGGAGGAAGTCTTGCATCTGCAGTGGGCCTAGCTACAAAAGCAAGCAAGGTCTGCAACCCTCATGGAGCTCGCCTTCTAGAGAGCAGACCTCTTCAGAGACAGAACAGCAAACAAACACATACGTGATGAGGGTGATTCCAGAGGGAGGTGTCCATGGGACAGGAGGGTAGAGGATGATGTGTTCGCAGGGTGGTCAGGGAAGGGCTCACTAGGGAGGCGGCATTTATGCTAAGGTCTCAATGGCAAAGAGTCAGCCCAGAGCACGCGGGGGGTGGAAGGGGTAAAAGGGTGGGGGGTAACATCCCAGAAGGAGAGACCAGCACAGGCCCTGGGGTGGGAATAAGCAGGGCATGTCCCAGGGACAGGAAACACGCCTGTGTGGCTTGGAGGCCAGGGAAAGACCATGAGCGTCTGAAGTTTGAGGGTTCCGTGGGGCTGAGGACTTCCACGTACAAAGAGAAGCCACTAGAGGGGTGGTTTGTATCTTACAGGCTCCCCCGGCTGCAAGGTGAGAAGCAGGGAGCACGCCGAGGAAGGGTCCAGCAGGAAGACTTGGGCTTGGAGACTGCAGGGAGGTGGTGGGGGGGGGCGGCCGTGCAGTTTGAGGCGTGTCTTGAAGGTGTATCCGGTAGCATCGAGGTCCATTCAGCCTCGTGTCCTGGGTGCAGCGAGGAGAAAGGGTGGCACCAGGGGACCACCCCAGATGGGACCTGAGCAACTGCTGTTTGGTGGAATCTGAGATTACACCTGAAATT
Source organism: Lepilemur ruficaudatus (assembly GCA_963574885.1). Taxonomy (NCBI): domain Eukaryota; kingdom Metazoa; phylum Chordata; class Mammalia; order Primates; family Lepilemuridae; genus Lepilemur; species Lepilemur ruficaudatus. The sequence continues at coordinate 33,371 of CAUYRT010084748.1, forward strand.
CGCCGCATCCCAACTCTGGATGGGAGAGAAGTGACCAAATAAAACAGCAGGTCCCCCACAGGCTGGAGTCACAGGCAGAGACTGCCATTGCCTTAGAGGGGACAACAGCGTTGACATAGGCATAGGCAGCCCTAAGAAAGGAGTCACTGTCCTATCTTGGTTGAGGCTCTCAGGGTATCCAGCGGAGGCAGCTGTGGATGTGACCTTGGGGCATGCGTGGGCCTGCCGGTGTGGGTACGTTTCAGTGGGGGTCAGTCGGTTGTCACTGAGTGGGGTGCCAGGCTGGCACCAGGCCTCTCCCATGGATCTCTGTTTGGCTAGGGCATTCCCAAACAAGTCCAAGGCTTGGGAGGGCCAGGCCCACAGAGGAAGGGAGGCCGAGGCTGGGGTTAGGCAGCCGAGACCCCCTCCCATCCAGCAAGCTAGTGAACTCTTAGCTGTGACCTTGAGCATGTCCTTTTACTTCTCAGAGCCTCAATTTCCTCATCCATAAAACGGGACAACTTTGCAGGACTGTTGCATTGTTGATGATGTGTGTTATCAAATTAAAACACATGGGTTTTTAAGTGCCTTGCTGAGTGTGTGGTTATTATGTGGAGTAGGGTGGATGAGAGGGCTTTGTGCTCCTTGCCTGGGAGAGGAAGGAGGAGTAGAATGCCCGCTCCTCAGGGCAGGCACAGTGACACCATCAGACCTGGGACTTGGAAAGGGAACCAAAAATTAGCCCAGAGGGACCCAGGTCCAGGCCGAAGGAGCCCAGCAGGCCAAGGAAAGGTCTGGAGGAGGAGCCTGGGCCTGCGGGTGCCACTGTGAGCAAAGAGAGACCAGTGACCCAGTGACTGTCATGTCCTTCCCCACTTCATCAACGGTGTGTCCCTGTAAGATGGGGCCGAGCTCTGTTCCAGTCCTCTGTGCCTGCCCGGGGCTCGGTCCCCAGCCTCCCGTCAGCTCCTTCACACACCCTTCAGTCCTTCGAGGGGGAACACGTCACAGGAGCAGCAGACACCCCTTTGGGCTGCAAGCTCCCGCCCCATGGCTGGCCTGGCGAAGCCACTTCCTGTGGCCAGTGCAGGAAGTGACGTCACGGGCACAGATGGGTACAGAGGGTGTGGGAAAAGGGCTGTACGAGGGGCCGCCTTTGTTAGGAATGATTCGGCGTCCCCAGCCCACTGGCCCCATTTGTCATCAGTAACGGCCATTGTGACCGCCTCTGAGGGGAGCCCCAGCCTGAACCCCACAGCCACGAGGAGCCAGGGCCAGATGGAGGAAGGGCTTTGTGTCCAGGAAGGGGTCCGTCCAAGGGGGGCTGTGTGTTTTTGAAACATAATAATAAATGGGCTCCTCTCCACCAGCTCCCTGCATCCCCACTGAGCACATCAGCCGGGCCGTGAATGGAAGAGATTTTCCATGCAGTGGGAGAATTAGCCAGTGTCCAGGGGCTAGAGAAAGACTGTGATTGCTGATGATAAATGTGCCCAGTGTGGGGCGTTTCTCTGTCCTCACCTCCCGCCTACACCCCTACCCCTCCCTGTCCCGCGCCAGCCAGCCCTGGAGACGCAGCCACTCAGCTCCAGGTGCCCGCCCTGGTGCTGAGCCTGCGGGGCCCAGGCGTGGGGACAAAAGCCAGCGGTGGGGCTGTCAAGGCGCTGCTTACCAGACCCCTGCAGCCTCCCACTGAGGTCTCCACCCTGGGCGGCAGGGCTGACCACAGACGGACCGGCTGAGACGGACAACAATGAGTTTCCATCCCAGGCACAGGGTTGGCAGTGCCCAGGCCTTTACCCACAGCCCTGCCGTGGCTGGGCTGTCTCTCTGGGCTCTGTCTCCCCTTCTCAGTTCTGAATCTGAAACTGGGCTCTGATCTGGCTGGGCTATTGATTTGCTGTGTGACGTTGCATTGGTCACTTCCCCTGTCTGAGCTGTAAAATGCAGGGCTCTGGGAGCCCCAGACCATCGGAGCATCAGCTTTCCATGTGCCTGGTTAACTGGGGCTCCAGCCACGCTAGGCCGAGGGAGTGGCCAGTGTGGGGTCTCAGAGCTCCCACACACAGCTCAGCTAGAGAACAACTGCTGCCTGCTGCCGCCTCCTGGCACACGGGCTGCCCAGTTAGTGCAGCATGTTTACGTCTGTTTCTCAGTCGACCTTCGCAACAACACCTCACAGTTGGCAGAGCCGGAACTGCTGTCTCCTTTTTTATAGTTGGGGAAACTGAGGCCTCGCGAGTTAAAATGACTTTCCCAAGGTCTCCTGGTGCAGAGTGAGGATTTGAACCGGGGCTGCTGGCTGTGGGGCCAGCCTGTTCTGCTGCACACCCGCCCAGCTTGGGCCCCAGGCTCAGGGCCCCGGTAAGGGATGCAGAGTCCCTCTTGGCTCCCTCAGGATTGGTGGCAATCTCCCATTCAGGGATGTCTGCTGCTTCCTCCTCCCTTCTGGAGGGGACACATGGGAAATACAGTTGTCCTGAGGCTGTTCCTTCACCTCTCAGGCCCTGACTCCTCACCCTGGTGGCTTAGATTTTGCATCTCCCATCCAAGTACTAACCAGGCCCGACCCTGCTAAGCTTCCGCGATCAGACGAGATGGGGCGCGCTCAGGGTGGTACGGCCGTAGACAGGTTTTGCATCTCTTAAACACATCTGTCTCTACTGTGGGCACTGCCTCGGCCCAGCTGCTGGGGGGAAGCCCACGGACTGGCACAGGCCTGCTGTCCTGGACGCCGTGGGGGACACCAGAAAAGGTGCGGTGTGTTCCCTGCCCTCCAGGAGCAGCTGCCAGAACTGCGAAGCAGCCTTCAAGCTGCCTGGCTCTAAGTATTCTCTCCAGAAGCAGGAAGGCACCCGCTAGACCCTCCTGTGGTCACCTCACCTCCCCGCATTTTAAGTGGGGTGTGACAGAATGGAATTTGTCAAGAAGGAAGCCGGAATGGAGGTGAGGGATGCAAAATTGTGTCTTAGAGAATATTTGAAAGAAAGATGAGAAGGCCAGGAAGGGCAAGCTGCAGCCTCCAGAGACTGGGAAGCTGTCACCGGGAAGAGGAAGCACACTGTTCGGTGTGACCTCAAGGTTACAGTTTTAGCAACGGCTGGAACCTCAATAGCAAATTGCAGCTGAGAGTAAGGAAGCTTTACTAACCGTTAGGTCTGTCCAAAGGGGAGCCTGCCTCAGAAAAGCAGTGGTGAGTTCCCCATCCCTGGAGGTATGTGAGTCAAGGCTGGATGAGGAGTTGATGGGAGATATCCGGTGAGATGAGATGGCCCTCTAAGTAACCTCTACAGAGACCTCATACAGGCAGGTACAGGCAAATTAGAAGTGAGACTTTGAGTGGTGCTCAGCAGGAGGTCCCACCCAGCAGCACTGGTGGTCATTTTGGTCTGAGGGCTGGGATGGGTGGGCTGGGGCATGGTTGGGAGAGCTCAGCAGCAGGCAGTTCCTCCTCCTTCTTCCCTGGGCTCCACCCACGTTCTGCCTTAGGACCGTTGTATGCCAGGGGACAGGGAGCAGGTTTTGAGAGAGAATCTCGCTCTGTTACCCTGGCTAGAGTACAGTGGCATCACCATAGCTCACTGCAACTTCAAACTCCTGGGCTCAAGCAATCCTCCCACCTTGGCCTCTTGAGTTGCTAGGACTACAGGTGTGCACCACGATGCCCGGCTAATTTTTCTATTTTTGGTAGAGACAGGGTCTCGCTTTTGCTCAGGCTGGTCTCAAACTCCTGAGCTCAAGCAATCCTCCCGCCTCGGCCTCCCAAAGTGCTAGGATTATAGGCGTGAGCCACTGCACCCATCCAGTGATGAGTATTTGAGCCAGGAATAGCAATGGCAAGAAAGGTAACCCTATGGTAAGCAAATTTGCTTTATGGAGAAAAACTTGATTCAGAAGGACACTTTCGCACAGGATCAGCTTCTTCATGAGGGATCTTAAAATCACAAAGTGTTAGAACCAGAGGAGGGCCTGCGCAACTGGCATGGTGCCAACCCCTCATTTTACTACGGGAATGCCAAGGCCTGAGGGAGAGTGGCCGCACAGCTCTGTCGGCCCCCAGCGGGGGTGCAAACCAGGGCTGCTGACCTCAGGGGTGTTCCTTGCCTGAGTTCAGCTGTGCAGGGATGTGTCCTCTTTCATACCTTCATCTTGAGATATCTGGACTATTCTTGTACGGCTTTAAGGGCAGGTTGCATTTTTGCAACTTGGGCCCAAATGAGTCCTACTATTCGAAGAAAACACTTCATGTGACAAGCTTTCCTGCCACCAGAAATCCAGATCTGGCCCTCTGGGGAGCCCTCCTAGGTGTGGCTCCTCTGTAAAGGTGGAGCTGGCGGGGACAGTTCTAAGGCAGCCAGGGAGGTAGGGGGCCAAGAGATGTGGCTCCAAGCCTGGCTTCCTCCCCTTGGCCAGGTGACCCTCCGTGGCCCTTGATGCCCCGTGTTTCATCTGTAAAAGGGAAAGATAAGGAGTGAATAATGTGAAATGTTGGAAGCGCCTGGCACAGAGGATAAGTACATAAATGCCAGTTTCCAGTTCAGCAGAGTTCAGAAGACAGATTCCAGTCCCAGATTACCTGCATTTCCTCCCTAGCTCTGCTACCTAAGCCTTGTGCCAGTTATGTAAATACCTTTGCTCTCAGTTTCCTCATCTGCAGTATGGGGCTAATAATAGTATCTAACTAATAGAGCTTATAGTTCCCAAACTGTGTGCCGAGTCACCCCAGGATGCAGTAACAGACTCACAGATTTTTAATCTTCAAAGGGAACACAGCAGTACTGGGCAGCTGTCAGACTAGCTCAAGGTAGCTCACAGTTTTCAACGTTATATCACTCTACTTTATTTGGCACCGTACCATTGCAAAGCTGGGATTTTGGCATTTGGGAGTATCCCGCGACAAACAGTAAGGGTGACTGTCCACTCTGATTCCAAAGTTTGAGAAGTTGTACAGTGCCCAACGGGTACACACATCCCCATTAGTAAGTCATGGAGGCTATTTAGAAATGGAATAAAAATATTCTTTTTTCTTTCCATGTATGCTGAGATTTTAGGATATAAAGACTTAGGAAGCTGTTTGGATCTAATTATTTAATACAGTCCTATTAGGAATTTCTTTTTGGCCTTGGAATACCAAGAAAAAATTACTGAGACACTGAAGACTGGAACAGTTTGGGCATCTCTGTCTGGGGTTATCATGGGGTTCACTGAATTAATATGAAATACCCTCGGAGCAGTGCCTGGCAGAGGACACATCCGGGAACCCCGAGAACCTGGTACTCCCCCTCCGAGTTGGCACCCATGGGGCCCGGCTTAGGGTGCCCTCATCTGGCCCACCTGTCAGGCCTCCCTCAGCCACTGGCCCCCGGCCAGACCGAGGAGGAGTGAGGGCAGGGCCTGGCTCAGCGTCACGCAGGCCCTGGCACCCACACACAGCCCCTCATATAATTAGCATTCCCTGTGCTCTGCTGTACGGCGGCCACACGCAGTCCGCCGTGGCCCCTCTAGGAGGAATCTCGGGCCAGCCTCTGGTTCTCTGTCCTTGTCTCTTGGCAGCCTCTGCCTCCAGGACGCCTGGGTGTGGAGACATGGCAAGGGGCCAAGAGCTCCGTCAAGAGGCACTGAGGGGATGCTCTGCCCATGTCCCCGTCCAGGCCAGGGACGGATCTCCGTGCCAGGGCTGAGAGGAGCAGCGGGGCGGGGCGGTGGGGCTGCGGACACAGCCCCACTGCACTAATGGATGTCTAATGTTTGCTTTCCTCGGTCACGTCTGTGCCTGCTTTATAAATGAGCTACATTAGGGTCATAAAACAAGTCGTAAATGCAGCCCGCAGTGCCTCGGAGCACTGGGGCAGCCGTCACCTGGGGCCTGGGGCGGCATGGCGAGAAGTAGGGGCAGGCACGCTATGCGCACCCATGGGCTCCCACGCCCGTTCTCTTGTGTCCGTCGCCCACCCCCAAGGGAGGCCTGTTATGCCCACTTCATAGATGAGCTGCCTGAGGCCCCAAGGGACTGGTTCAGACCCAGGGGTGTCTGAGTCCGAAGCCTGAGTCTGCTTCTCCACCCTCGGGGCTGAGACAGGCAAGGAGCTGGTGGGGGGAGGTGGGCGGGGAGCCTGGCAGATTCTCTACTGCCCAGATGACTCCCAGCTCCATCCTGCTCTCCCAGAGCTCCCGCCTGGCGGGAAAGCCGCAGTGACCAGCTCTCAGGCCACTAGAAACCAGTGTCCAGCTCCCTGGGCTGTGATCATGTCACTGTGTCATTGTCCCATCAACTCCCCTGGCTCCCAGACCCGAGGAGGACTGTCAATTTGCCTGCAAAGAACGTGTCTCCATACCTGGAATAGGGAAGTTGGTCTGAGGTGAGCCCTGGCTGGCTTCAGGCATCCTATTGCTGTTCCCACGTTAGCTGCCCACTAACAGGGGACCTTGGGCAAGTCACTGGCCCCAGTTGGATGGTCTTCAGGTCCCTCATTTTGAAATAAGAAAGACAATTCCAGCCTTCCCAGCCCTTGCATGAGAGAGCCCCGTAGACTGTAGGGTCCTGGCTGGTATCCGGGTACTATTAAGATCCTCAGGTGTGGAGACACCCACAACGTTAGAGCTACATCATGAGAGCAGTGTGGCATCTAGGGCAACATCCCAAAAGCTAAAGCCTGTTTCTCGGATTTAAATCTTGGCTCTGCCTCTTACTAGCTGTGTGACCTTGGGTAAGTTGCTTAACCTCTCTGAGCCTCCATTTACCCAACTATAAAATGGGGACTAATAGAGCATGCCTTACAGGGTTGTTGCAAGAATTAGATAAGTTAACTATTTAAAGCAGTGAAAACATAGCACCTGACACTAAGGAAGCAGTAATTATTACAGTGCAGCAACACGTACCTACTGTGTGCCAGGGCCCTCCCAGGCATTCACACGTTTATCCCACGGGATCCTCAAGGCAGCCCAGAGAGAGGGGAAGGGTGCTCACTTCCTTTAGTAAGGTGGGAGTTAGGTCCTCTCCCTGGGTACGTGGAACATGCTGGAGAGAGCTGGAGCCACACCCTGTGTTGCTGACTTCCCTGTCTCCCCCACGTCCCTCTGTCTGCCTTGCTCTCTCACACACTGCCCAGGCCTGGAGCCCGGAGCCAGGAACAATTCATGCATTTTCTCCCTAACTGCCCCAGTCTCAGCAGGGTTTCCTGGTCCACAAAGAGACAACATGGTCAGGCATGTTGTGTTCATTCTGCTCTTGGAAGACAGGGTGTCTCTTGGCCCCTCTGCCTGTAGGGGAACTCTCTAGGGCCAGGCGTGGCCTCCTGGACTGGAGAACAAGTACGTGATCCCAGCGACCATCCAGGCCTCCTGGGACACCACCCCCCACCCTCCACTCTAGGCGGACACTCTGGCTCGAGGGGCTGGGCAGACATGCACCCCACAGCTAAATTCGCTGTTTCCTCTGGAGCAGTGAGCAGAGGAGGACAAGCCCCCCCACAGCTGTCCCCAGCCACCTGATCGCTTGGCATTTGGCATCGGAAAATTGGTTTTCCTAAGTGGATTGTAAACTGACAGCCTGGCCTGGCCTGGTTTCCCTCCCTCCCAGTGCTGGCAGTGGCCGGCCCCTCCCTTCCTGTTTGTCTCCCCTCCTGAGGTGCTGTTCTTTCCAGGGACGCAGCCGGACCAGGGTTTCCACTTGGCCCCTTCAGGGGAGGAGACGGCCGTGGCCACAGCCTTGACTTGTTCTCTGAAGTCTCCTCACCCGTGGTGCCGAGGGCATGGGTTCGGCTGAGGTGGAGGAGGCTAAGGCATGGGTCAGAGCCCCGGACCAGAGGAGGCTCTGGCTGGGGGCTGCAGGGAAGGAGGCCTGCAGGGGACCGTGCCCCAGAGAGCCCAGGCACTGGCTCCTCTTCCAGCCTCCATCAGACAGCCTGGCTGGCCGGGGCTGCAGAGGGTAGCTGTGGCTCCAGGGCAGAGCCAGCCTGGTTGGAGCTCCAGCCTGGGCCCCACTTCCAACACAGACGGGTTGTGGCATCACCATGGGAAACTGGAGCAGGGCTGGGCAGGGACAGTGCCGGGGACTCTGGGGGCCGGAGGGCCGTCTTCACCCCGACGGATCACCTCACCTCTCCGGGCCTCCCTGACGTCTCCATCTGTAAAGTGAAGCCACACAGCAGCACAGAGCTAGGACTGGCCCTAAAGCCCAGCCTCTCAAATGCAGGGCCAGATGGGAAACTGAGGCCCCAGGAGCACCAGACTCTGCCTAGGGCTCAGAGGTCTCCCTTTGTGGTGGGCCCCCCGGGATGGGCCAGGCACCATGGGGGCTCCTGGCCTGCAGCCTCAGCTGTCTCCTCCCCCGCAGGCGCTGAATCCGAGGTGCTCCCCGACTCCTTCCCGTCGGTGCCAGCGGAGCCCCTGCCGCACTTCCTGCAGGAGCCGCAGGACGCCTACATCGTGAAGAACAAGCCGGTGGAGCTGCGCTGCCGCGCCTTCCCCGCCACGCAGATCTACTTCAAGTGCAACGGCGAGTGGGTCAGCCAGAACGACCACGTCACCCAGGAGGGCCTGGACGAGGCCACCGGTAAGCCCACCACGTGCCCAGGGCTCAGAACACCGGGGCCCAGAGGTGCAGGAGAACATGGGTCCTGGGACTGGGCTCCACGTGAGACTTCAGAGAGCCATGGTGCCCCCTGGGCCTCAGTTTCCCCTCTGGGCTTCACCTCGGATTGGTATTTCCCCAAGCATTGGCCACCTGTCCCAGTCCCGGCCTGGCTTTGGGTGACCATTTGCCGTGCATCAGACAGCACCAAGTCCCCTGCTGAGCGCACACTCCCTTCCCTGTTGCACCTTGGGGAGCAAGTGCCAGTGGGGAACCAGGATTCTCCAACCCTCCCAGACACCTGCTGGTCTCCCCGTGTGACAGAGGGCCGGGCCACCGTCCCACAGCCCTGGTGCCTCGTGGCACGGACCCAGAATTCAGTGCCATCGTTATTTTGACAGGTCCTTTCTGTCTGTGGAACGTGGGCTGTTTTCCATTCACAATAATGATACGGCATTTCCTCTATAGAAATACATTGTTTTAGGTTAAAAAACAAAAGGTTAATAATGTTAAGTAAATAATTGTACAAGTGGTGCTGGACGTACCTGAAATCCAAAGGGAGATAGGAGAGCGGCTGAAGGCCGAGAAACAGGGAGAAAGAAGGACCCTTCTTTCCGTCTGTGGTGCGAGGGGGGCTCGGGTGCCCCCAAGAGGAGGCAGAGCCCCAGGCTCCTCGTGTCTCCCAGAGGCGGGGCCTGCCCCAGTGGTGCCCCCGCGTCTAAGTGGGGCTTGCCTGTCACTGGGGCCCTGTTTACAACGCAGGCACCCTCGGGTGGAAGCCCTTCCCCGGGCTCAGGGCAGAGGGGTGGGACCCTCCTCTCCTGGTACCTGGCAGATGGCTGGCTGGGGGGCTGCAGCCTGCCTGGGTTTTGTTTTGTTTTTGCCATCTCTTTCTTGATCTTTCTCTTTTTCCTTCTTTTTCAGCCCTCTCTTCTTTTCTTCTTCTCCCATCTCTCTCTTCTCGTCCCCCCCTCTTTTTTCCTAATGTGTTTCTTCCTCTCCCCCTTGCCTTGTTTTTCTCTCTCCATCCCTCTCTCTGTCTCACTCTGTCTCTCCCCTGCTCCTTCTTTCTTGCTCCTTCAATTTCTGCTCTGCCGTGCAAAGCTCACGGGTTTCAGAACCACCCAGACTTAAAACCACACCCCAGAACGGACGCAAGGCCACTGACTATATACTTAAAAATGGCTAACGTGACAAGTGTTACGATATGTGTATTTTACCACCATTTTAAAATAAGTTTTAAAAATAGATTTGGAAGCCCATTCTCACCTGAAATATAAACACGAAACAAGGAATTTTTTAAAGGAAAAGAAAAAGCAACCCCAAAACACCGTATTTCCCAGCTGCCCCCACTCCCTGGCTGTGTGACCCTGAGGAAGTCACTTAACCTCTCTGAGCCCCAGTCCCTCTCTTTGTAAACTCGGATGTTAACAGAACGTCCTGGTGAGGGTGGAGCGCGGTGGCTCTGCTCGGCGCTGAGCAACGTGCCAGGACCCGGCAGGCGCTCGGTGAATGCTGTTTCCTCTGTCCTCTTTCTGGGTTTTTTGGGCCTCTTTCTTTCTGTCTCTCACAACAGTCCCTGACTTCTCTGTCCCCTGCACCCCCCTGGCCTGTGCCAGAAGTCAGCCATGGGGGTCCAGGCAAGGCAAGGGAGCTGTGTGCCTGCTGGGCCCTCACAGATGATTAGAAATAGTAATAATAACCGTGTGATTATTAGTAATAGCGTGGCTCTCACTCCCCGCTCCCAGGCACGCAGGCCCTGCCAGCCCTAGAAATTGGGGCACTGTTGTCCCCATTAGCTGCGAATAATGGACAGGGCTCCCCTGGCAGCCGTGGGGCCTGGTTCCACCTCGGCCTCCTGCTTCCCAGCCCCAGCCGACCCTGGCACTCCTGAGGCCCTGGAAACACAGGAGCACAGCCGAGGCCGGGAGAGGTGGGACAGGCCCACCTCCCAGCTTGTGCCAGCATTGCCATGCTTGGGAGGGCAAGCTGGTGCTGGGTCCCGCGTCTGGGAGACCAGAGACCTCATCCTTGTCCTCTCTGCATCCCTGCTTGCTGGTGACCATGGACAAGGTGTCAAGCCTCCCTGGGTGATGGTTCCCCTCTGTCCAACTGTTGGGCACTGCTGAACCCTTCTTGGATAGGTGACCCCCTTGAAAGGGACCGCTTGTCCAGATTCACAACCTGGTAAATAGGAGCAGGGGCCGTGCAGTGTCCACGGTGGAGCTGACCCTCCAGGCAGCCACCGTGGACAGGCACAGCCGCCCACCCCTGAAATAGCCTCTTCCTTCCACGACAACCCCCAGCTGCGTCCACTTAGTTCCTGCCATCAGGATGGGGCTGTCCTCACTGTCTGGGCCCCCAGTGCAGGCCCCCACCCTCCCTGACAACACGGTAACAATGCTGGGAGAGGTCCAGAGGCATCATGGTTAGGGGACAGAGCTCCAACCTGGGCAAGACACCACACAGCTGACCTCTACTCTGTGGCCACTTTGGGCCTGCCACCTACCCTATCTGGGCCTCAGTTTCTCCAAATGTAAAAGGAAGAAGCTGGATGAGATCCAGTGACTTGCTGGAGTAAATGTGTATCCAGCCTGGGCTGGGTGGTGTGGCAGAGCCATGGCCACGACTCACTTAGAGGTGAACGTTTACTATAGTGAGGGAATGGAGGCTCAGAGAGGCTCAGTAACTTAGCAAAGGCCACACAGCTGGGGACTGAGCCAGGATTCAAACCTGTCTGTCCACCCAACCCTACCCTTAGCCACCAGTCTACGGGACCACACTGTGCTCAGTCCTGCTGTCAAGAGGCTTAACAACCCATGTGCCACGAGAGGGTGAGATAGAACACGTCATAGCCAGGAGGAAGCTTTGGAAATTCTGAGGCAGGAGGCACTCAGGGAGGCTTCCTAGAGGAAGAGGCTTCACAGCCTCCCTAAGCTGTGGGGAGGAATTTTGGATGGGCGCCCTAATCCAGGCAGGTTCACCCCTTTCCTGAGCACAGAGGGCTCTGTTGAGGGAGGGTGGCAGAGGACTCCCCCCACCCCCTGTAGGCTGGGAGCTCAGGGGCTCCTGAGAAGAGGGACCTCCAGCTCTAGTCCCCCGGGTCCTGAGTGGGGACTGGGAAGAGGCTGGCACCATACCTCTGCCCCAGGCTGCGCCCCTTCTCTGTGCTGGGGCCTGGGCCACATTGGAGAGCGGGACAAAGCTCCCCACAGGAGGCAGACAGTTAATAAGTCAGTGAATAATCTGGGTGCGGATAGCAATTGGTGCTGGGAGGAAAGGAGGCTGCGGAGGGGAACAAAAACAGAGCAGACATCCATTCAGTGCAGCGGCGGGAGCGCCCAGTGGCGCCAAGAGAGTGCGTGGGGGTTGGTGCGGGATGGGGGGGGGGCTTCCCTCAGGAAGTGAGGCCGAGCCGAAAGTTGACAGTCGCTGGGAGTCCACTGGGCACAGAGGGGACAGAAGAGAGCTCCAAGCAGGGGACCAGTGTGCAGCAGCCCCGTGGCTGCAGAGCCGGGGACGGTAAGGGACTGGAAGATGTCCGGTGAGGCTGCAGCGGGGAAGGTGGGCGCAAAGCATGGGGCAGAGTCCAGGGGTGGGGGTCCTGCAGTTCCTGGAGGCCGCACGGAGGCTCTGGGACCTTTCACTGGGACCCAGCATAAACGGTCTTGTGCCAGGGAGGAAGGACACACCATTTGTGCATTTGGAAGAGGACACTCTAGCTGCTAGGTGAAAGGTGGATTGCAGGGCACAGAGGGCTTGTGTTAGCCATTACGGTGTCCAGGTGAGTGGCCCTGGCGGGGTGGAGGCAGAGGACTAGCGACGAGAGGAATAGATGGAATGAGGGGCATTTGGCTCAACAGCCAGCAGGCCTTGCTTGGGTGGAAGGGAGAGAGCCTTGCATCCCCCGCCTGCCCCAACCGCTCTCTCTCCTCCCAGGCCTGCGGGTGCGTGAGGTGCAGATCGAGGTGTCGCGGCAGCAGGTGGAGGAGCTCTTCGGGCTGGAGGATTACTGGTGCCAGTGCGTGGCCTGGAGCTCCGCGGGCACCACCAAGAGTCGCCGGGCCTACGTCCGCATCGCCTGTACGCCCCCGACACCCCACCCCTCCCCGCGGGGCCCTTCTCCTCCCTGGGGATGCTGGAGAGGGAATTCCACATCTGTGGCACCTCCTCCAGCATCCCTGGGCTGAGGACGCCCACCACAGAGACACCCAGGCACATGGATGCCAGCTCAGAAGGGGGCTGCGAGACCAGGAGCCTGCCCTACCTCTGGCCCTGACAGTCCTCGTGGCCCCTTTTCACTCATTTCTATATAGAGGAAGCTGGTGGCTTTTTCACCACCTCCACTATATGTTAGGATCCCAGAGTCAGGGAGGGAAGTCTGCTCCCCCAAGTCCCTCTAGTGAGGCCCCTCCTTTGGAGGAGAGGAAGTTCCGCCAGGTAGAGGCCAGGTGTCCCCTATCACCAGCTCCCTTGGTATGCACTGCCACCTAGTGGCCACAATGGGGAACTGCAGGTTCCAATCCCCCTGGTGCCCGCTTGACTGTGCTTTGGGACCCTCTCACTCCTCCCAGACCTGCGCAAGAACTTCGATCAGGAGCCTCTGGGCAAGGAGGTGCCCCTGGACCATGAGGTTCTCCTGCAGTGTCGCCCGCCGGAGGGGGTGCCTGTGGCCGAGGTGAGTGGGGACGTAGGCGGCACTGGGCACAGTGGAGGCCAGGCAGGCGCGATGTTTACTGCTAGTCTCCCCATTTCACAGACGGGGAGCTCAAGGTTTGGCACAGAGAAAGGAACTGCCACCTCTGCAGAACTCAGCACATGCCAGCTCCCAGTTGGGCCCTCCCCAGGCATAGCCCCACGGGAAGGGGTGGAGCAAAGACAGGAACCCCCAGGCTCAGCCTGTCTCCCCTGCCCGGGCCAGAACCCAGGGCCCCAGCTTTATGGACGCCAAAGGGTCTCATAATGTACATGTCCTAGTGTGTTCTCACCCCACAAGCTGACGACCCCTTCCCCTCACTACACGGCGACTGGAGAGTCCCATTCTCTCTCACACCCTTCCAGACATGCTCCCTGCACTGGTGGGCCAGGAATTAGAGCCAGGCATGGGGGACATCTCAGCTTTGCCCCAGTGGAACAGGGGCTTGAGGAAGACAGGACCCTGGACTTCCAGCTTGGGATCAGCCCTGACTGACCCCCAAACCTTGCACTCATCCCTTAGCCGCCCCCAGCCCACCCCCTCATCTGTGCAAGGGACTCAGACAACACCCCGTGTGACAGCTGCCACTCACGGGCTCCCACGGGTGCTGGGCACTGAGTGCGCCAGTCTCCACAGCAGCCCTGCGGAGTGGGTGTTGTAACCCCGTCCTACAGCCGAGCAGCAGCCTAGGAGGGGGAGCGGAGCGGCCACCAGGGTGAGGAAACCGTGTGGCAGAGCTGGGATTTGAGCCCAGGTCTGCCCAACCCGGGCACTGTGCTCCCAATCACCCGCCAGGCCGCTCACCCTGGCTGACGGGGCTGATGGGAGGAGGTGGTGAAGCAGACAGGGACTGCTAGCGGACGCTTGCCTGGTTAGCCAGTCTCAACTTACCCTGAGCCAGGCGCTGTCTTGGCACTTCACGTGCACCCACAGCAGCCCTGTGAGGCAGATGCCGTTCAACCCCCACCTTGGTTGATGAGGTTGAGTCCCCTCTCAAAACCACCCAGTTGGCAAACGTTGCTCTCAACCATGGTGCTGTGTAGCACCTGGCACAGTGCCCCGTCCTGTGGGGTCCTGCCTCACTGTCCCCACCAGGGCATGGAGCCAGTTAGAACTGCTGGCCTTCTGTTCATGTGCCCTCTGCCCCTCCACAGCGGGCCCCCTCCCCGGGATGCAGGCGAGCAGGCCCCGGGCCCTCACTGTCCCCCAACCCCGCTCCTGCAGGTGGAATGGCTCAAGAACGAGGACGTCATCGACCCCACCCAGGACACCAACTTCCTGATCACCATCGACCACAACCTCATCATCCGCCAGGCCCGCCTGTCGGACACGGCCAACTACACCTGCGTGGCCAAGAACATCGTGGCCAAGCGCCGGAGCACCACAGCCACGGTCACCGTCTATGGTGCGGGCCTCTCGCGGTGGGGCGGGCAAGGCCGAGGGAGGGGGGAGCAGGGCCTGTACAGCCCCCCGGACACCGCCTACCGGGAGGCCGACAGGGCCCCTGGACAGGTGGGAAGGCTGAGCCAGATGGGGAGGGGAACTGACCAAGGTCACAGCATAGCCAGTCAGGCGTTCCTGGGTCCCCAGCCAGGAGCACGTTCCGCTTCCTGAGACCTGCCTGTCCCTGAAGGAGAAGACCCAATTCTCTCCAAGTCAGGGGCTGAGACAAGGCCCGGTCAGCACCCCATCTGCAAGCCTGTTGTCCCTGCAGAGGTAGGGCCAGGTGCCCGGGGCCTGTAGGCTGTTCTCTGCTGCCCCCTGGGCCCTTGGGTGGGAGGGCAAAGCCACAGCTGAGGTGACTTAACAGAGTTCCAGAAGGATCCCTGTGCTAGGTCCTAGCTCCAGGCCCAGCCCCAGGCCCCATCACTGATGGGGTGACCCTGGGTAATTCAGGCCTTGCTGGACCTTCATTGACCATCATACAATGGGCTGGGCAATAGACAGTGACCCCCAGGTCCTCTCTGGTGCTGGCGGTTGTGGCCCAGGTTGGCCTGCTGGGGTCAGAGTCCCGAGCCCTGCGGCAGGAGGGGTCCAGCCAGGAGCAGGAGGGGTCCAGCCAGGAAGGGCCAGGCTTTAGCAGAGAGCCCTCGTCAGGGGTTGGAGGTGGGTTTGGAAGGCCCAGAGGGTCCCAGAGCCAGGCCAGCTAGGTGACAGCTGCCCTCCTGTAGTGAATGGCGGCTGGTCCAGCTGGGCAGAGTGGTCACCCTGCTCCAACCGTTGTGGCCGAGGCTGGCAGAAGCGCACCCGGACCTGCACCAACCCCGCTCCGCTCAACGGAGGTGCCTTCTGCGAGGGCCAGGCCTTCCAGAAGACTGCCTGCACCACCGTGTGCCCAGGTAAGGGCCGCTGGCCAGGTGGCACACTGCCACGCCCAGCCCCACCCCAAGCCCATCCTCTCCTCCTGTGGTGTGCGCCCGAGCCGGGACAGCCGCTGTCTCCCCAGCGTGCTTGTCCCAGGCCTGCAGCTGGGCTCCCTGTCTGGATTAGATGCTCTCACTTCTGACCTCTGACCTCTCGCTCTGCCCCGCGCTGCTGGTGAGACGGAGGGGAGGCTGTGAGCTGCGGTCTGGGGATGGCCTCTTCTCCCCAGCCTCTAGCCGTGGGTTCTCGTCAGGCCCCAGCCAGGGTCCCAGAGCTGCCCAGGGTCAGGGGGAGCCTCCCGCACCTAACTGTTGAGACACACCTTGGCCAAGCCCCTGATCCTTAACCGTCCTCTCCCCTCTGTCTTCCTCCTGCTGCCCGTGTGCCTCTCTGTTCCTCTTTGGTCACGTGTTTGTGTGAACGCCGTGGTGTTGTTTACCCTGGGTTTGTGTCTGTGTGTACCGTTGTGCGTGGGCTATCTCTGCGTCAATGACCTCACGCATCTGTCTGTGCTCTCCGTCCACTGCTGCATCTGGCCGTTCACTGGCACGGGGCCGCGTGGCTGCGGCGGGATTTCTCTGCATGGCACGCATGCGTCCTCAGTTCCTCTTTCCCTGCCACGGGATGTATGCATGTATGTACATGTGCATGTTGGTGTATTGCTGTGTTCTATGTTCTGCACACGTAACGGTGTGTGTGTGTGTCCGTTTGCCATGCGCCTACAGTCGACGGAGCGTGGACGGAGTGGAGCAAGTGGTCGGCCTGCAGCACCGAGTGCGCCCACTGGCGCAGCCGTGAGTGCATGGCGCCCCCGCCCCAGAACGGAGGCCGTGACTGCAGCGGGACGCTGCTCGACTCCAAGAACTGCACTGATGGGCTGTGCATGCAGAGTGAGTCCTCGGGAAGGCGGGCCCTGGAGGGGACTCTGAGCCAGGTGAGGGCCCCACCGCCACCCAGCCCCAGGCCCCAGTGCTGGGCCCGCAGTGCAGCAGCCCTCAGGGCCCCTACCCACCCACCACATCATCATCTCTCACATCATTTCCCCACTGCCGTGTCTGTCACCCTTTTCCCGTCACCTGTGTCATTGTATTTCCCTTTATTTCCCTTGACAGATAAGAAAACTCTAAGTGATCCCAAAAGCCACCGTAAGTCCCATTTCATGGCTGTCCTTTTTCCTCTGGGGAATCCCTGGTTCTCCTTGGCTGGCTTTCCTGGGTGTGGGGGACATGGCAGGGACAGTCGAAGGTGGCCCCCCATACCAATGCCCGACGGGCTGCCCTGCGCCCAGTGCTGCATCACAGACAGACCACAGAGCCCCGGCTGACAGAAAGGCCCCAGGTTGCCCTGCTGACCCTCCTGTCACAGGAGAGGAGACTGAGTCTCAGAGAAGAAGGGACATGCCAAAGACTCAGCCAGGAAGTAGCAGAGCCAGGATTTGAACCCAGTATTTTTGAGGCCAAAGCTAGTACGCTTAACGCCATGCCCTCAGCCTCCCTCTGGGGACAGGGCCGGGGGCAGCACCACCCGAGTCCACACAGGGCCCCTCTCCTGTACCCCCAGCATCCGCTCCCAAGGGGCTCGCGGCCGCTGCAGTAACATCGGAGCAATAAAGCCGCTTCGGCACATTGCCCTGTGGTCATTAAATCACAATTTCCAAGTAATTGTGGAAACATAAGATCAGCAGTGAGGCCCTCAGCCTAGCTCACTGAGGGCCAGGCTGGTGACTGATTAGAGAGAGTATAAGTCACCAGGCAAGTGGCCCAGGGTCGTGAGGACGTTAGGAGGCAGAGCCCAGCCCAGGGTCCTCTGGGGAGCCTGAGAATGGGGGCAGCTGAGGAGAGATGGCGGGCACAGGGAGAGGGCAGAGTGGGCAGTCGTCTGCGCTGCGAGCCGCGCCCTGCCTTGCCGAAGGCTTAGGACCTGGAGGGCACCAGGCAGGGCAAGTAGGCCTGCTTCTCCAAGGGCCCCAGGGAGGGACAGTGGGCAAGTGCTTTCTGGAGCTCCCAAAGGAAGCTGGAGGAGGAACAGCTCTGCCTGGGCTGTCCAGTGTGGCAGCCACCAGCCACGCTGGCTGTTGAAACTGACATTTAACTTAATTAAAATTAAGCTCTAAAAATTTACTAGTCTGGGCAACATAGTAAGACCTCATCTCTACAAAAAATAGAAAAATTTACCTGGGCAAGTAAAAATAGAAACAAAAAATTAGCTGGGCATGGTGGTATGCACCTGTAGTGCCAGCTACTCGGGAGGCTGAGGCAGGAGGATCACTTGAGCCCAGGAGTTTGAGGTTGCAGTGAGCTATGATGATACCACTGCGCTCCAGCCTGGGCAACAGAGCAAAACTGTGTCTCTAAAAAATAATTTTAAAAAATTCAGTTCTTCAGTTGTACAAGCCACATTCAGTTGTTCCGTAGCCACATGTGGCTAGTGGCTGCATACGGGATAGGGCAGACATAGAATATTCTATCATCCTGGGAAGTTCTACTGGACAGCCCACCTGCAGACCCTGCCTCTCTGACCTCGACACTTCCTGCCTGGCCATGTCTGTCTTCGGGGTGGGGGAGGTGTAGCCATGGGCTGCCTCCCTGGGCCCATCCCCCACCTGCTCACTCCACTTCATCCCATTGCTGTGCATGTCATTCCACTCTCCCCGCCACCTCCTCCCATCCTCAGAGCATGGGGTGGAGGAAGAGCTCGGAGTGGCTGTTTACAGAGATGTCCAGGAGCCAAGACCTCTGGGCTTATGGCAATTGCTGCAGGCTCGGAGCGAGGTTCTGTAGGGTTAAGTCCCAGCTCTGATAGGATGATCATGTAGCCCCAGTGGCTGAGCCGCAGAGCCCTGTCACGTTCTCAGTGGTGAGCAGTGAGGTGGCGCCTGGGAGTGAACATGCTGTTCTCTTGCTCTCCTTGCCACCCTGGGCGGGCGCTAGGGCAGGAGCCTTTGAGACCGTTTTACCCAGAGACACGGACACTCAGAGAGGTTCAAGGTTTGCCTGAGGTCACCAGCCTGTCGTGGCGGGTCTCAGACCAGGCCGGCAGGCCCCAGGCTGTGCTCCTCCCCAGGCACTGGGTCTCTGCAATGCCCCTCATGTGGCCCTCCTGTCCCCACAGTGCTGGAGCCCTCAGGGGACGTGGCGCTGTATGCGGGCCTTGTGGTGGCCGTCTTCGTGGTCATTGCGGTGCTCATGGTGGTGGGGGTGGTGGTGTACCGCCGCAACTGCCGCGACTTCGACACTGACATCACCGACTCATCTGCGGCCTTGACTGGCGGTTTCCACCCGGTCAACTTCAAGACCGTGCGGCCCAGTAAGGACCCGAGGATGTCTGGGGTGGTTGGCGGAGGCGGGACACCTGAAGGGCCGTGGTGGCAGCCGGACCAGACCTGGGGCTGCGGTTGGGTGGGGTTTTGCAACAGGAAGGCCCTGCGGGAGCAAGGGTGGGGGCTGGGCCCGTGAGGCCCAGCTGGGTCTGACCGCAGCCCCCACCCCTGCAGACAACCCGCAGCTCCTGCACCCATCTGCGCCTCCTGACCTGACCGCCAGCGCCGGCGTCTACCGTGGCCCCGTGTACGCCCTGCAGGACTCAGCCGACAAGATCCCCATGACCAACTCGCCCCTGCTGGACCCCCTGCCCAGCCTCAAGGTCAAAGTCTACAGCTCCAGCACCACCAGCTCTGGCCCAGGCCTGTCAGATGGGGCCGACCTGCTGGGGGTCCTGCCGCCCGGCACGTACCCTGGCGATTTCCCCCGGGACGCCCACTTCCTGCACCTGCGCAGCGCCAGCCTCGGTTCCCAGCAGCTCCTGGGCCTGCCCCGAGACCCGGGGAGCAGCGTCAGCGGCACCTTCGGCTGCCTGGGTGGGAGGCTCAGCATCCCTGGCACAGGTGGGCCCCTGACCTGCTTGCCCACAGGCCTGGCCACAGGACTGCCCCAGCACCCACCTAGCAGAAGATGGGCTCCCCTGATTCCATGGCACAGATGCAAAGGAAGGCCCAGGGGCAAGAAGTGACTATAAAATAGAGAGATCTGATGAGAAGGTCTGAGGGTCAGGCCTGGGGAATGGGAACCTTGGGCCAGCCACCCTTTAAGCCTTAGTTTCTCTGTCTGTTAAGTGAGGGAAAAAGCCCCATGTAGTTCAGCAAACCTATAGAGTGCTGTCCTGGGCTCTAGCAGCAGACGGGCAGGGGTGCCCATCTTCAATTGCAAAGCCAGCAATTGACAGTGTCCCAGCATCACGCACTGAGCTAGGGTTGGAGCTGGTGCTGGGACCTCCAGACCCCATGGCAATGTCAGAAGCCCCTGTCTTAGTGGACAAGCAGGCTGTGGTCAGTGGCCTGGCCTGGCCTCACCTCTCTCCCCACCCCGGCTGGTGTCCACCTGAGCTCAGGAGATGTTTTTCTCTCCCCCTAGGGGTCAGCCTGCTGGTGCCCAATGGAGCCATTCCCCAGGGCAAGTTCTATGAGATGTACCTGCTTATCAACAAGGCAGAAAACACCCTGTGAGTAAAGACTGAGCCCTGGCCCGGGCTGTCCTCCCTCTGCTTCCTCTCTCCCCCTGCCACCTGTCCACACCACCTCCCACTCTGGGCCTGATCCTGAGGCTGGAGAATAGTCCTCAGAGGTGAACACTGGTCTTACTGTGTCCACATTTAGAACTTGCAAAACCGACACCATGAATCATAAAACCGAAAGGCCGCTGACAAGCTGGCTGCGGGTGCAATAAGCACTGAATAGCCTCGCTATGTAAAGAGATTTTACAGACCAATAAGAAAAATCGAGCATCTCATTGTGGAAACAGGCAAAGGACATGAACAAGTGATTCACAGGCATTCTCTCTCTTTCACACACACACACGCACACACACACACGCACACACGCACATTCTCACACACGTGCTTACATACACACACACCATGGCCAGTGCGTTGTGAGAAAATGTTCCATCTAATTTGTAGTCAAAGAAAACTAATGAAAACTACCATGACATATATTGATAATGTATTTGCTTAAGGAATGTCCACGGATTTTTTTCAAATACCTGGTGCTGGCAAGGGGTCAGGAACATGGCCCTCCCATGGCCTGCTGGAGGGAGTGTAAATTGGGAACAGCTTTCCAGAGCCCACTTTAGCGACACCTAGCAAAGACATTCCAAGCATGCAGAACCTTTAATAGTTGGAGCAATGAATTTCAAGCTATGAGAATGTTGTGGTGTGATGGCAAAAACGTGGGAGCATCCTCAGCGTTCATGCCATCTTCTCTGCTCCTTGATCCCCTGACCTCTGGGGACCCAGAGCGCTGAGCAGCAGAAACCAGCTCTCTGCCACACGGGCTGGGGCAGGCTCGGCGCCCAGCAGCCCGCACCCTTGCTGAGCTCCTCGGGCCTCCCCTCACAGCCTCCCTCCTGTCCTCCATCCTGTCCCCAGCCCGCTTTCGGAAGGAACCCAGACAGTATTGAGCCCCTCGGTGACCTGCGGGCCCACAGGCCTCCTGCTGTGCCGCCCCGTCATCCTCACTGTGCCTCACTGTGCCGAAGTCAGCGCCGGAGACTGGATCTTCCAGCTCAAGACCCAGGCCCACCAGGGTCACTGGGAGGTGAGGGCCCTGGCGGGGACCGGCCCAGCTCTCTGAACCTGCCCAGGAGGCCTGGGGAGGTGAGAGACCTGCCTTTGCCCTTTCCCTGCAGGAGGTGGTGACTCTGGACGAGGAGACCCTGAACACGCCCTGCTACTGTCAGCTGGAGGCCAGGTCCTGCCACATCCTGTTGGACCAGCTAGGCACCTATGCACTCACGGGCGAGTCCTATTCCCGCTCGGCAGTCAAGCGGCTGCAGCTGGCTGTGTTCGCCCCTGCCCTCTGCACCTCGCTGGAATACAGCCTCCGGGTCTACTGCCTGGAGGACACGCCTGTGGCACTGAAGGTAGGCCAGGCCACCGGCCCACACAGCCGGCCAGCTGCAGGGTCCCTGCTGGCACCCCCTCCCCAGGCTTATTCAGTCACTCTGCATCCCTCGCACACTGATGGGCATCGGACGCTCAAGATTCAGAGATGAGCTGGGCTAAGGGGTCTCAGGGGGTCTGACAGGGGACTAAGGGAGCCCCAGGCCTGGAGGGGCTTGGGTTGTTGGGGAGGGGCCCTGAGCAGGCTGGCAAGTAGGAGTTCAGGCAGAGGGGTGAAGGGCGCTGCGGACAGGCAGGGGAGCTTAAGCAGGGGCTGGCGTGTGGCTCAGCGAGACCGCAGCACGTGGGGATGTGTGAATGCGATGGTGGCGGAGCTGGACAGGCTCAGCTGCCCCGGAGCCTCAGGGGCGACGCCAAGGAATCTGGCATCTGTCTGCTGGGAAGCAGGATAGACCCGAAAAACACCTGTTCACAGGTGCTCTTTGGAAAGCTTCAATGGCTACACTGCAGGGGAGGGTGGATGAGAGGTAGAGAAGCTGGTCAGGAGGCTGGGGCTGGACCCTGGGCCACAGGCAGTGGCAGGGGCCAGGGGAGGTGGGGTTGGACTCGGTGTTTAGTCAGTATACCGGACAGAACCAGGACTGATGGGATGGGCCCCTGGCATATGCAAAGGGATGCGTGCAGTGATGCCCTAAGTGCGAGAGCAGTGGATGGGGCAGGGGGAAGGAAGTGAAGGGGAGTGGACTTGTAGCACCTACAGCCTGATGATGGCAGGTGTGGAGTCCTGTGTTAGCACCACCCACCCCCGCCAGCCCCAGAACCCCTGTCCATTCCCTCCCCAACCCTGCCCTGGTTCCTGGGACCTCGGTCGCATCTTGCCCCAGCACTAGAGAGTACAAACATTTCTCCTTCCCTTCCCCCTTGGAGCCTCACGGCCCCTTCCCATGGCTCCATGCCTCCTCCCACCCCTGCTCTGTGGTCCCTTCTAGCTCCTTTGTCTCCCAGTCTCACGGGGCTTGTCCCAACTCTATGCTGTGGACAACATAGGAAAAAGGCCCCGTGGGAGCGAGTGAGTCCTGCTGGGGTGATTCAGGCCCCTAATGGGCTGGAGGCTCATGGGAAATGCCCCCGCAGCCTGGAACTCTTGCTGCTGGGCCATGGCTGATGTCCAGCTTTGGCCAGAGAATGGTATGAAGATCAAGAGGGAAGCTGCCAGACTTGGACCTGGTGGCATTGTTTGTTTATTAACCCCCATCCATTTATCCACCCACCATCCATCTTTCTGTTCATCTGTCCACACACTCAGGTGTCAGCCCACCTGTCCACCCAGTCATCACCCATTCAGCCACTCATGTATCTGTCCTTCTATTCTGTTCATACACTCATCCTTTTGTATATTCAT
This sequence comes from Lepilemur ruficaudatus, assembly GCA_963574885.1. Taxonomy (NCBI): domain Eukaryota; kingdom Metazoa; phylum Chordata; class Mammalia; order Primates; family Lepilemuridae; genus Lepilemur; species Lepilemur ruficaudatus. The sequence continues at coordinate 56,282 of CAUYRT010084748.1, forward strand.
CTATCTGTCTTTCTGTCCATCTGCCCACCTGTTTATCTGTCTATCCGTCCATCCATCTATTCATCCAGTCATCTGTCCTGCTATCTGTCCCTCCATCTATTTTTCTGTCCATACATTAGTCTATTCATCATCCCACAAGCCTTCCATGGCCACCTGCGACATGCACAGCTTGTGCTGAGGTGGGTCCCCGCCCCCAGCCTGCAGCAGGAAAGGGCCCACTGGCCAAGCATGACAGGCTCCCCCATTCCCTTGCCCCGGCCCACAGGAGGTGCTGGAGCTGGAGCGCACTCTGGGCGGCTACCTGGTGGAGGAGCCCAAACCCCTGCTCTTTAAGGACAGTTACCACAACCTGCGCCTCTCCCTCCATGACATCCCGCACGCCCACTGGAGGAGCAAGCTGCTGGCCAAGTACCAGGTGGGGGCCGGGCTGAAGGGGTGGGAACCTGGGGAGGGGGGTACCGCTTAGGGGGCTGCCTGGGGAAGACCAAGTCCTTGCTCCTGGGCCCTGCCTCCTCCCCCTGTCCTGCAGCCTTGCCCCTCCCTGGTGTCCCTCTCATTGCCCTCTGTCTCTCACCCCAGCTCCGTGCTTCTAGCTGTCCTCGGGCACATCCCCAAATTCAGTGCCACTGACAGCCACACTCACACTTCTGCCCCATCACTCACTGCCATGCATAAGTACCTGTCATCCTCATCAAGTCTTACCATCTCTAAGAGTGTCCATGCTAATCTCCGATGGCCGCCGCCCTCCGCCCAGCCTGAGCGTGAGACATCCTGAGTCCATGCACACTCACACACACTTGTGCCTCTCCCTCCCCACGAGCCCCCTTCTCAGCTTCTACCTGGAACCGAGGGCCTGACACAGACTCGGCCAGCGTAAGGGCCCTTGACCAGCCCTCTTCCTCTGTCCATCTGGGTGGAGAGGCCTGAACTGCCCCCGAAAGTCCCAACCCTCCCTGAGGCTCCCAGCCCTAGCGGATCTGGCCCGTTGCCCATTTCTGCCTCAGTTCCCCACCAGGGCAGTGCAGGCTGGCCTCACCGGCTTGGCCCTGCCCACCTCCTCCCACAGGAGATCCCCTTCTATCACATTTGGAGTGGCAGCCAGAAGGCCCTGCACTGCACTTTCACCCTGGAGAGGCACAGCCTGGCCTCCACGGAGCTCACCTGCAAGATCTGCGTGCGGCAGGTGGAAGGGGAGGGCCAGATCTTCCAGCTGCACACCGCGCTGGCAGAGGTGAGGCCCAGAGGATGCCACTGGGGCTGGGGGCTGTGGTTTGCAACACACAGACCCTGTGCTTTCCCCATGGAGTGGAAATGCCATCTCTCCTAAAGCATCTGTCTCACATCTCCCAAGTCTGAGCGCGGATGTGGTCATTTGTGCGAACAACTCTCGTTCACTGAGTGCGGTTCACGCTCAGCGTGTACTCACGTTATCTCACTAAATCTTCACAACCTCCTGGAGACAGATATGCCACATGATCCCCACCTGGGAGGTGGAAAAGTGGGCTTTGGTGGGGCAGGTATTTGCTCACAGTACACCCATAGCAAGACTGGATTTGAACCCAGGTTGACGCAAGGACCAGGCCTGTAGCTCTCCACCATAATAATCCAACTGAGGGTTAAAAGCCCAGGCCACCCAGGGTGACAATGCTAGATCCTCCTCTCTGGGTGGCGTAAAGAGCTCTGGATATAGGTCGGGACCCTGCTCTGCCACTAACTTGGCATGTGGCTGTGAGCAAGTCACTTCCCTTTCCTAGACTTCATTTTCCACATGGGTAAAAGTGGGTCCATGTGGACTAGACTGTGGCAGAAGCTCCTTGGGGGGCTTCCCAATGGTGACACTGCATCAGGGTTCGCTCGGGGCAGTGCATTAGCACGGGATGGCCCCTGAGGGCCCACAGTCCCGGGGCAAGTGCCCAGCGCTGTGCCCCTCTCACTCTTGCTCTCTGCCTTCCAGACACCTGCTGGCTCCCTGGATGCTCTCTGCTCTGCTCCTGGCAGCACGGTCACCACTCAGCTGGGACCCTATGCCTTCAAGATCCCGCTGTCCATCCGCCAGAAGATATGCAACAGCCTTGATGCCCCCAACTCACGGGGCAACGACTGGCGGATGCTGGCGCAGAAGCTCTCCGTGGACAGGTGAGTGTCCCAAACCACAGCCCATGCCCACCTGCCTTAGCCCTCAAGGCCCAGCAGGGACAGGCAGAACAGGCCCTGACCGTCCAGGCTCGGCTCCCAGCTCGGCTGCCTGTTGCCTCTATTTGCGGCAGATCAGGGGCTCAGGTTTGGATGTGCCACATCTGAGAGTCCTGCTCCTTGGACGAGGGTCACGCCCAGAGTGCTGGTCCGAGAGCCAGGCAGACTCTGAGTGGCCGCCACACTCCTCTCCCATTGTGTGGGGACCATGCTGTGCCTGCCCATCTCACGGGCATGATGTCACCTCACTGGATAAAGCCAGGACACCAGCCACGCGTCATCACCATCGGGACCCAGGGCCTGGGACAGAGCAGGTGCTCTGGAATACACCTGGGTGTCAAAACTCTGGGAGACTTTCCAGTGCTGGATAAATACAATGGCAATAATAAATATTATACTTACTGAAAAAATGTTTAATAAACCTGCATTGAGCAGATGCTATAGATAAGACATCTTACTAGGAACGGGTAGAATCTACAAAGACAGCTAAGCCTTTGTGCCCACTATCGGGACTTCAAGATGGGCGAGGAACAAAGGTGGGAGGAGGAGGAGAGAATGTATGGACAGTCCCTCTTGGGGCTGGTGTCTTTCAATGATAGTGACAGTGACGATGTATGATGATGATGAACAAGATGTTTACATGCCAGAAACAATGCTAGACCCTTACTGTCTAGGAACTTGGATCTTGTTTGTAACACTGGGAGGTGGCTCTCATTGTTCCCATTTTAGAGATGAGAAAACTGAAGCTCAGAGAGGTGCACTGACTTGCCCAAGACTATGTAACCTGCAAGCAGAAGAGCTGGATTCAGACCCAGAACCATGGGGCCGCAGAGCCACAGTCGTCCCGCCTGTGTGCCCTCCACCCCCAAGCTCCTGGGAGGTGCTGAGCGCTCAGGAAGCTCAATGCTTTTCTCCTTCCCTCTGTCAGGTACCTGAATTACTTTGCCACCAAAGCGAGCCCCACAGGCGTGATCCTGGACCTCTGGGAAGCGCTGCAGCAGGACGACGGGGACCTCAACAGCCTGGCCAGTGCCTTGGAGGAGATGGGCAAGAGTGAAATGCTGGTGGCAGTGGCCACCGATGGGGACTGCTGAGCCGCCTGGCACTGCAGGCTGGCAGGGACTGGCAGGAGGCGGGTGCAGGAAGGCCTGGGGCAGCCTCCTGATGGGGACGTTCAGCCTCTGCTGCCCCTCAGCTTATAGCTGGAAGGTCCCCCTCCTCCTCCTCCTCCTGCTCCTCCTCCTCCCCTTTCTCCCCGCCACCCCAAGCCCCAGACCACAACCAGCCTTAGAAAATCCACAATCCCATGTTAGCGGGTCCAGTGTTCCTTCTCCATCCCCTGCTGTCTCTCTCCCAGCCCCAGACCTCCGTGTGGGAGCCTGGATGGGGCTGGGGCCTCTGGAGGCAGTTGAGGGGCAAGGAGGTGGCCCTCCCTCCACCCTCACCCGCCCCCAGCCCCGCGACTTCTGGGTTCCGTTGGTTTTAGCTGTGCTCTTCATCTTCCTCCTCCGTCGCTGACCTCCCTCCTCCTAAGCCCCGGCTGCTCTCACACCCTTTTCCTCTTTGAAGAGTCGAGTACAGTTCAGACAGACAGACTGCTTTCTCCCACCCAAAAGCAAAAAGGAAAAGGAAAGCAAGCAAGCTACAGACCGCTAGTAAGGCTCACAGAAGACGAAAAACTCCAAAACCACAAAGGAAAAGAAAAACCCAGTTTCTTAGGAAACGCAAATGATTTATTATCCAGATATTTGGATAAGTCCTTTTTAAGAAAAAAAAAAAAAAGAAAATGAAAAACAACACACAAAAAAATAGAAAACTCTTTTCTTGAGTGTGGATGAGAGTGGGTGTGGTCACGGTTCTGGCCAAGAGTGAATGTGTGTGTGTGTGCGTGTGTGCGTGTGTGTGTGTGTGTGTGTGTGTGTGTGTGTGTGTGTCAGGGAGAGAGAGACTGAACAGGGATGACTTTGCTGCTAATGAATCCATCTGGGACTAAATTCTGACAAGGCCTCAGTTTTCCCAGTTGTGCAAGGGGTAGGTCAGGCAAGGTCTTAGCCATGGTACCAAGTTTCCCTCTAAAATCTTAGGCAGAGGCTGCATCAATAAAGCCAGGGAACACCGAGGGCTGGGGTGGGTGAGGTCCTCTCTCCCATAGCCCAGGCACACGCCCCTGAGGCTCCTCAGGGGCCCTGAGTATGGACAGTGAGGGAAGGTCAGTCCTGCCATGAGCAGTGTTCTGGCCTGCTTTTGGTCTGGTGGCTCCTGGAAAGGAGACATGGCCCAGAAGTAAAACTTAAGCAGAGAGACGGGGGGGAGGGGAGTCTTCCATGGGCACCTCTCTCCAGAGGGCCTGGAGAGCTTCACCCCCAGGGTGGGGCAGCCAGGACATCCCCCTCCCCCCCAGCCCAGCAGCCTCTAGACCAAGCAGGCTAGAGCAGGTTGGCACTCTCCTGATGCCCAGGAATCCAGAGTCTGTCCTTCCCCAGCCTCAGTTTCCCCTTCAAGGAAGCAGAAGGGATGGGTAAGAGGGCCTCCCTTGCTGCAGAAGCCTGAGCCTCCCAGCCGCGGGTGGCTTCAGGAGGGTGTTAGCACCCTACACGGAGAGGCTGGGAGGTGCATGGCCGGCTGTGCTCTGCACGCCTGGAGGAGGAGGGTGGAACATGATCTTCCCATCTCTCATCTCCACAGGCACTGGCTTTAACCAGCTTCTCACCTACCCTCTGGGGCTGGGAGGTCAGAAAGTAACCTTTATGAACAGGCGAGGTTGTCAGGGTGGAGGGGCTGGCACATGCCATCCCACCCAGCCTGTTCCAGGATGTTCCAAGGGCCCTGAGTGGGGAGGCATGAGTCCCTGGCCCTGTTCGGCTGGCTGATAGCGTCTGGGACCAGGCCCTGCAGCTGGCACTGAGGTCTTATCAAAGGACCTTCCTTCTTGGCACTCGAGGCAAAGCAGGTGCCAGCTACCTCCTGAAGTTCTGGCTTCTGGCCTCCAGGCTTGTCCCAGCTGGCCCCAGAGCAGCCACTGGAACCAGCCTCAGCATGTCCTGGCCTTTGAAAGTCCTGAGAGATTGGCAGGTTTTAGGCCAGAGTCCCAGCCAGTGTCCCCAACCTGGCTCGCATGCCGTAGACTTGGTGGCTCACAGGACTTCTCCCCACCCACCAGCCCCCTAGGGTGGGCTTGGCTGTGAGCAGACAAGGACCCATCCAGAGATTTGAGAGGATTCCTTCTGTCAGGGCTGCTGACGAGGCCAGGCCTGCATGAGGCTGAGACCAAGGCTGTTGACCCTCGTGCCTGCGTGGACACTGCCTTCCCTGCCACAGGTGCCATCCCCGTGGGCTCAGCCCCGCCAGTCACTGTTAGCCCAAGCACGTGTGTGGCCTCTGTCACGTGGCTTTGAGGGCAGCCTGACCAGGCTGGCCCACACGTGTGCCATGATGGGCTTTCCTGGTGCCATTCCTGTCACAGGCTCTTAAATGCTCACAAGTGGCCTGGGAGTCCAAAGACCAGGAGTCAAGTTCCCGCTTAGCCATTACACTGCTGTGTGACCTTAGGCATATCCCTGCCTTCTCTGGCTTCAGTGTCCTTTTTATACCCAGAAGGCTGCTCTCCAAGGCCCTTCGGGTTCTGACACACTTTCTAGGCTTCTGAAGGGAGCCCCAGAGGGGAGAAGTTGACCGTGGCCTGCCCTGCCTCTCCTCCCTGCCCTTTCCCACCCCCTCCCAGCCACCCACAGAAGCCTACTTGCTCAGCCCCCCGGACAGGAGCTCAGCAGAGGAGGCCCAGCCAGCCGCCCAGGTGCCGTTTCCAATCTGACTTCCAGAAATCGTGCACCATATCCTGGAGAACCAATTGGCTGGAGTCTCCTGCGAAGGTTGAAACTGTCCAGCTTTATAAGAAAGCCCAGAGAGGGTGTGCTGACTCCATCAATCTGCCAAGGTTGCCGTGACTATGTCCCCGTGCTGCATGCCTGGCATCCAGACTCGAGAGCCGCAGCGAGGTGCTGTTGCGGGGCCGGCAGGGCCCTGGCACGGGGTTTACGTCTCTCTCATCCTAGGATGTGTGTGTGTGCGCATGCGTGTGCGTGCCTGTGCTTCTCTCCATGGGCACATCAGGGTGCCCCTCCAGGAACATGTGCACATGTTCTCACCTGCGTGTGGGTGCGTGTACCCGCCTCTGCGTCCCAGGTCTGGACCTCCAGAGGTTGGCGTGCCTGTCCCCTGCCACCGAGTCCACAGGGTCAGTCAGTGTATCTTCTATGTGCCTCTCCCTCTGCCTTCTCTCACAGTGCCCCGGCTCCAGAGCTCGGGCACAGGGGTCCTCCTGGGGTGCAGGGGACCCTCCTCATCTGGACCATCCAGGGTCCTCTGATCCCCTTCCCCTGGCTCCCAGGCAGCTGAGCCACGTCCCTTAGCAGGCCTTCTGAGGGGAGGTGACCAGGAGCTTGGGTGCAGGGAGCAGCTCTCCTGGGGACAAAGGGCTGGACCCCCTGCCTGGGCCATGGACATGGTTATATGCCCAGGGGGGTGCAGGACCCCAGGGATGGTCCCCAGTCCCACCTCTGTTTATTCTGTAAACTACAACCTGTACATAGCCTTTAGCATTCCTATTGTAACAAAATTAATTTTTATGAAATAAATTATATTTCCTAGTCTAATAAAATCCAGGTTGTATTTTGCTGTCTTCTTGGCTGTCTGTTGGCAACTGAGAATAACTGTTGCTCTTCTCAGAGTTCCACAGAGGGTGGGGGTGTCACTGTCGGTTCAGAGCTCTCTGAGCCCCTGGAGATGATCAAGCTCAATGACCTCATTTTAGAAGAGAGAAATTGGCCCAGAGAGGGTGAGGACCTCCCTGCAGTCGCACAGCAAGGTAAAGCCTGTGCAGGATCTGGATCCCGGTCCCTGTTCCCCAGCCAGTGCTGTCAGTGCATAAGCATCCCCAGAGTGTGTTCTAGAGCACAGAACCCTCACTGGGGACATAGCACTATTGTGCAGGCAGAAAGGGAATGATGAACAGGTTGGGATCATGTGACTCTGGGCCCAGGGCTGGCATGCATGGTTAGGCAGGTTACACACTGGGCAAGAGTACCATATTTAAGGGGGAAGGGGCCACATTTCCATATATAGTAGGTTTGTGTGTTTACTATGAGATCTTTCCAGTAGATGGCAGTAAAGTACCTTGTTCTAATAAAATCAAGCCTGGTGTTAATTTTTGCGCTGATAGCAATGTCCTAAGGAAGGGACTCCTTGTACTAATCTTCACAAAGGTGCTATAAGACTGGCAGCAGCCCAATTTCAGCTGGTCCCCTTTGCCTCGTGGAACTAAGGTCTCCCTGTGTGAGTTAAGTGTGGCCCCTCCCGAACAGTCATGATGTCCAAGCTCTGAGAAGTCCTGCACAAAGAAGCTGGTCTCGTATTAACTCAGGACATACTAGATGTATTTGACCATGCAACTCTTTCCACCGACTCACACCCAGAAGTATGTGGCACCTACAGGCCCTGCTAGCCCTGACTTTCTGGGATCTGTGTCTCTGGGGTCTATGCCAGGTATCACCCAGCTGTCTCCCAGGAATGGGGAGCACCTGGGGGCTAAGTCTCAGACAAGAGAAAACCCATATTGTCCTTTGGGGGCTCACGCAGAGCAGTCGGCGCACACTTGGACACACGTGCATGCTCAGACTGCCATCGTTCCTGGGGGACCCAGAGCACCTGAAGCAAGGCCTTCCTAGAGAAGCTGATTTGGGGGTAAGGATTCGTAAGGGAGAAGAGGAAAGGGACACATCTGAGTTGGGGGGGCGTGAGGGAGGGGGAGCAGCCCAGGGAAGAAGTGGGCAGAGTGAGGTGTGGGGTGGTTGTTTCATACAAGTGGTCCCCACAAGTAGGCAGATTGTCCAGATTCCCCAGGACTCAGGCCACCCATTTAAACCCCCTGCCCCTTGGAAACTCACCTGAAAACAGGTTGGGCAGCAGGTGGGGTGCAAAGAGTTCTGGTCTGGAAAGTAGGGGACCTGGGTTCCAGTCCTGATACTATGGAGTCACTGTCCTTCCCTGAGCCTCAGTTTCCCCATCTGTGAAATGTAGGCCTTAGACTTGCTGCTCTGTAAGAGCCCCCTGGCTGGTGCAGTTCTATCATTCGGGGAGTCCTGGCTCTAGGCAGGAGTGTGACAGCCCCATCCCTTGGACCCTCCTCTTGTCCCAGGCCCAGGAGTGGATGAGGGAAGACCAGGAGAAGGCAGAGGAGAGGCTGATTTCCACCCTGTGGCTGCCCAGTGAGGCCCCCAGAGCTCTGCAGAGAAGTGACAAAGCAGGCACATGAGCCCATCCTGCCAGCCAGCCTGCACGGCCAGCAAACTGCGGGCCACCACCTGTCACCCATGAACAGGGTGGGGGCAGCCAGCTCTCTGAGCCTTCTCCACTAGGGGGCGCAAGAAGAGGTCCCTCCCATGTGAAGGAGGGAAGATTAGGAGGGAAGGAGGGAAGGAGGGAAGATTAAACAAAATAAAGAAAAGAAGAGGAAACACACTCCAACTCCAGCCCACTACTTGAGGTCCAGGTCTGTTCAGCAAATTTCTCAAAACCTTTGCTCATTGTAATTGAAAATGATATGTGCCTACAGTTTTAAAAAATTCAAAAGTTTTTAACAACAGAACAGGTGGAAAGAGTCCCACTTCCTCTTCCTCCACCCCCTGCAGCCCCATCCCCAGACCGTCCATAGAGGCCGTTACGTTTATTACACAGCCTCTTAAGAGGATCTGTGCTGCAAATATTTAAATTAATGGATTTGATCCAAGAGTGTCAATCCCTTGAGGTATAGCATGAAAAAGCTTTCTTTTACCAATAACTACTCAGAAATTTATCTTGTTGACACTGTCCTTCCCACTGGATAGCAGACTCCGTGGGGGTCCTTAACTTTTCCCTCCTTTGCTGTTATTAAGACAGTCTCATTTTGTGCTTTTTGGTTTTTTGGGGGGCAGTCTCATTTTGTTGCTAAGACTCACGCAGTCCATCTTGGAACTCCAGTATCATCTTTAACTAAAGCCCTCTGAGCCCCCAGTGCAGGCCACTGGGGGTGGGGCTGTCTGCTCCCACACTCCCCGCTCCCAACAGTGTGACATCTCCCTCCCCCATCACTGAAAAGCTGCCATCAGACCGATCCTGTCCCTTCCTGCAGGGGCAAAGGCATCTTAGAACTGGGCCTTGAGTGAATGCTCTCAACAGGATGCTGTTTCTACCATAATCCTAGCCCTGCACAGAACATTCCAGGGACAGGAAGAGCTCAGGATGAGAAACTCCCAAGTCCTGATTTTTCAAAACACAGATTGGGTAGGGCGGCGGGAGGGATGAGGGTCCCATGTTCCTGTTCAATGACCATTCAGCCGATTGCATCGGTCAGGGCTGGGGCCGCATACACCACTCTGGGGAGCCCACAGTCTAGAGAGGAGACAGATGAACAAATGGGCAAGGGGGCTGTGGAAGCTCAGGGAGGCTTCAACCAAGCCTGGGGCTCCAGAAAGGACTTCTGGACAAGACAGTATCTTCCAACACTGGGGTTGGTTTCCCTGAGACGGAGTTTCTCAATTGTGCATTTTGTGGGAGACATTTTTAGGCAAAAATTTATAGTTTTGCTAAGATTACTAAGATGCTGATGTCCTGTTAGCAGGCTAGAAGCAAAGGCTGCTGTCTGCCAGAGGAGTTGAGATGCTATGTGGGCCCTACTCACTCATATATGAGTGTAAGTTGGGGTCCTCTCAGGGACCCTAACCCAGGAGATGGGGGCACCTGGGGGAGGTGGCACCAGTGAGTCCATGCTACCCCAGCAGCCATGAGGAGCTGGCCCAGCCAGGCCACTGTAGGTGGCTCAAATCTGCACAGTCTTTCTCATCAGCCTAAAAAGTGGCCTCAAAATGAGGGTCTGGAACACCTAGAAATTCAATCAATATTTATTAATCTAATCCATAGACGGGTACGGCGCTGCGGGCTGGGGGGATGAATCGGGCCCCCAAGCAGCTCATAGCAAAATAAAAAGTGAATTCTCGCAGCTGGTGCGAGATGGTACCTGAGCCCCCTGAGATGGTACCAACAGAGCATGTAGGAGCAGGAAGAAGAGAAAGGGCCTTCCAGCTGCCTGCCTTGAAAGATGCGGGTGTTTACACAGGTGGGGGGACAGCATGCTCCTAAGCACAGACGTGAGAAAGCCCAGCACCAGGAGAGTGGCCTACAGGATCAGGGTGGGGGTATGGAAAAGACCAAGGAAAGTGTCTTCACTCTTATCCATATTTTCCATATTCATTTTCATCTCCTTTAATATATAAAAATGAAAAAATATTTAGAATATACCTCATTTTGATTCCATGTTTAATTTTCAAGCATTTTTATTTTTACATAATGCTATGATCAATTTAAAGCAAAAATGCTATCACTCTGTGAGGAGTGATATGAATATACTTATCACAAAAACTGTAGATCACAGCCTTATTTAATACTCTATACTAATAGAAGACACTATGTTTTATATGTAAAACTTTTTAAAAATGAAATGGACTGAAACATTTAAACGGAAGCCAAATTATTAGCCAATGTGAAAAGTGACAAAATAAAAATTCTAATAAACAGAAGAAGAGATTTTAAAGAGAACTTAGAGTTGAGTTTTGCACATAGTGAGAAAGAGTTTTGCACATAGTGAGAAAGAAAGTTTTGCACACAGTCTGAAGGCATTAATCCGGCCCAAGTCACCACCGAAGGCACAAATCTCCTCCATCGTACCTGAGCCCTGCCTTCCTTCTATGACACTCTCCACACTGCAGCAGGGATGTCCCGCCCAGCAGGGCAGGCCTCTTTCTCAACGTGGAGATCTTCCTCTAGCCCAGCCAAACCTTGCCGAGGCGCCCGCCTT
>CAUYRT010084749.1:0-50883 GCA_963574885.1 Lepilemur ruficaudatus
GTAGACAATGAGCACTGTGGTTTTATTTTATTTATTTTCTTTTTTCTATTTTTTTTAATTTCAGCATATTATGGGGGTACAAATGTTAAGGTTATGTATATTGCCCTTGCCTCCCCTCCCCTTCGAGTCAGAGCTTCAAGCATGACCATCCCCCAGACGGTGCACATCGCACTCATTATGTATGTATATACCCATCCCCTCCGCCCCCCCGCCCGTCTGCCCCACTCCTAATAAATGTTGTTCCTATATGTCCACTTAGGTGTTGATCAGTGAAATCAATTTGCTGGTGAGTACATGTGGTGCCTGTCTATCCATTCTTGCGATACTTCACTTAGTAGAATGGGTTTCAGCTCCATCCAGGAAAATACAAGAGGTCCTATATCACCGTTGTTTCTTATAGCTGAATAGTACTCCATGGTATGCATATACCACATTTTATTAATCCATTCATGTATTGATGGGCACTTGGGTTGTTTCCACAACTTTGCAATTGTGAATTGTGCTGCTATAAACATTCGAGTGCAGGTGTCTTTTTTATAGAGTGTCTTTTGTTCTTTAGGGTAGAGGCCCAGTAGTGGGATTCCTGGATCAAATGGTAGATCTACTTGTATCGTTTTCAGGTATCTTCATATTGCTTTCCACAGGGGTTGCACTAGTTTGCAGTCCCACCAGCAGTGTAGGAGTTTCCTATCTCTCCACATCCACTCCAACATTTATTGTTTTGTGACTTTTTGATAAAGGCCATTCTCACTGGAGATAAGTGATATCTCATTGCAGTTTTGACTTGCATTTCCCTGATGATTAGAGATGTTGAGCATTTTTTCATATGTTTGTTGACCATTATTCTGTCTTCTTTTGAAGAGTTTCTGTTCGTGTCCTTTGCCCACTTTTTGATAGGGTTGTTTGATTTTTTCTTGCTGATTTTCCTAAGTTCTAAATAGATTCTAGTTATCAGCCCCTTATCAGATGTGTTGCATGCAAAAATTTTCTCCCATTCTGTAGGTTGTCTTTTTGCTCTTGTGACAGTTTCTTTGGCTGTGCAGAAGCTTTTTAGTTTGATCAGGTCCCATTTATTTATTTTTGTTGCAGCTGTGATTGCCTTTGGGGTCTTCTTTATAAATTCTTTGCCTAGGCCAATGTCTAGAAGAGTATTTCCAATGTTTTCCTCTAGAATTCTAATAGTTTCATACCTTAGGTTTAAGTCTGTTACCCAATGTGCGTTGATTTTTATGGAGGTGAAAGCTCTTCAAAATAGCAACAAAGAAAATAAAGTACCTAGGAATATATTTAACTAAGGAGGTAAAAGACCTCTACAGGGAAGAGAAACACTGAGAAAGGAAATAGCAGAGGACATAAACAGGTGGAAGACCATACCATGCTCGTGGGTCGGCAGAATCAACATTGTTAAAATGTCTGTATTACCCAAAGTGATTTACAGAGTCAATGCAATTCCTATTAAAACACCATCATCATTTTTCACAGATATAGAAAAAATAATTTTACCCTTCATATGGAACAAGAGAAGACCCCGTATAGCAAAAGCAATCCTAGGCAATAAAAACACAATGGGAGGTATCAATTTACCAGACTTCAAATTATACTACAAGGCTATAGTAATTAAAACAGCTTGGTACTGGCACAAGAACAGAGACATTGACCAGTGGAACAGAACAGAGAACCCAGATATAAAGCCATCTTCATATAGCCATCTAATCTTTGACAAAACATACACGGGGGAAAAGAATCCTTATTCAATAAATGGTGCTGGGAAAACTGGATAGCCACATGTAGAAGACTGAAGCAAGATCCACACCTTTCACCTCTTATAAAGAGCACAATGATTTTAAAGGAGAGAGAGAAAGGGAGGGAAGGAAAGGTACAATCATTGCCCTTAAGTTGATTAAAAATCTAGTGCATGAAGGCAGATGTACAACAAATAAAAAACCATCATACAATATGATAAGGGAAATGAAGTAGGAGAGGGCCAGAGAATGGCAAAGGCTGCTTGGTGTAGCTTAAAGACTGATCTGAAAATAACTCTGGCGTGGAAACCTAGAGAAAGTCTGATCCACACGTGGGAGTAGGACTGCAGATGCGTGTGTCAGCGGATCCCGCCCTGCCAGCCATCGCTGCCCTGCTCTGCACTCCTCTTCATCCATCTGCACTGGCTTTAGGGGCTTGGTGTAAATAATGGGTTTCGTGATCTTTTTGTATGTCATTCCTCTTCTTTTCTCTGTCATTATATAGAAGATTAAGTTTGGTGGTGTCTCTTCAACAGTTCCGAGATTTAAGTCCAGCTTCATTGCAGATTAGAAGTTCTGTTATACAACCGGTTTACTGTTATCTCTCCCTATACTGGACTGTATTTTAACAAATTACAGAAAACTGGTTGATTTTACAGGCTACCTCACTTCTTTTGTCAGGTAATCTTTACTGCAAAAAAGCTATGCTCCCATGTGTACACTAAAAGGAAGTTTAATCAGAATATCACACACACACGCCCTCCTGTTCTGTCTTAACTCACTAAATGTATACACAGAAAATGTGGAAGAAAAACAAGTTCTGCATAATGAAAAGTTTCAATTAAATGTAAAGGTTTAGGGCACACTTCAGAGGGATGTGAGCAGAGACAATGTAGTATGCATGTGCAGTTGATACCTTCTTCCTCTCGTCAGCATAGGACAGCTGACATCCGTGAGTTGCCTTCAAGGCACCAAAGTTCAGGTACAAAGTGAGTTCTAAGGTAGTGACAATGAGCAGGGCTTCATTAGGAATTCACAGGATTTTGGTAAACATTTGGAAATGAATTCTTTTTGCCAGTTCCTTTTTTAAAATACCTTGATTACATATAATAAACTGCATCCACTTAAAATATACAACTCAATACGTTTAAGAAATGTACCACATCATTGCCAAACTCAAAACACAGAACATCTCCATCAGCTCCAGACCTTTCCTCCTGCCCCTTTGCAGCCCACCCTTCCTCCGTTCCTGGCACTAGGAAATCACTTATCTTCTTTTTGCCACTGTAAATTGGTTTTCATTTTCTAAACTTTAATATAAATGGACTCATATGGTGCATATTGTTCTGTGTTTGCTTCTTTCACTCGGCATAATGATTCTGCAACGTCTCCACATTGTTGCTGTGTCAGTAATTTAGCCCTTTTTATGGCTGAGTCATATTCCATTGTATGGATATACTAGCTTTGTTTATCCATTCACTGCTGGACAGAGGCACCAAGAACAAACATTGGCAAAAGGACAGTCTCTTTAATAAACAGTGCTGGGAAATCAACTCAAAATGGATTAAAGACTTAAATGTAAGACCTGAAACTATGAAACTACTAGAAGAAAACACTGGGGAAATGCTACAGGACATTGGTCTTAGCAAAGATTTCTTTGGGTAAGACCTCAGAAGCATAGGAAACAAAAGCAAAAATAGACAAATGGAATTATATCAAGCTATAAAGCTTCTGCATAGCAAAGGAAATAATCAACATAGTGAAGAGACAACCTGTAGGATGGGAGAAAATATGTGATGGACATTTGAATTGTTCTAGTTTTTGACTATTGCAAATCAAGTTGCCATAAACATTTGTATACAAGTCTTTATATGTACCTAAATTTTATTTCTCTTAAATAAAATACGTAGGAATGAAAAGGCTGAGTCATATTATAGGTGTATGTTTAACTTTTTAAGAAACTGTCATTTTGTTTTCACAGTGGTTTAGCGTCTTCCATTCCCACCAGTGGCTAAGAGTTCCATGTGTACTGCATCATCACTAACATTTGGTATTGTCAGTCTTTTCAATTTGATCCATTCTAATGGATGTGTAGTGGTAGCTCAATTACATTTCTCTGATAAGATGTTCAATGTCTTTTTTGAGCTTATTACCCATTGATTTCTCCTCTTATGTAAAAGGACTGTTCAAAAATTTTGCACTTATTGAGGGTGGTTTCACTGTGTCTCATTAAGGTTTACCAGTTTTTTTATATAGTCTACATGCAATGTCTTTGTTAGGTATGTGTATTGCAATGTATTGCAAGTATTTTCTCCCATCCTGTGGCTTTTTCTTTCTTTTCTTTTCTTTTTTTTTTTTTTTTTTTTTTGAGACAGAGTCTCACTCTATTGCCCGGGCTAGAGTGCCGTGGCGTCAGCCTAGCTCACAGCAACCTCAAACTCCTGGGCTCAAGCGATCCTCCTGCCTCAGGCTCCCGAGTAGCTGGGACTACAGGCATGCGCCACCATGCCCAGGTAATTTTTTCTACATATTTTTAATTGGCCAATTAATTTCTTTTGTATTTTTTTTAGTAGAGACGGGGTCTCGCTCTTGCTCAGGCTGGTTTCGAACTCCTGACCTTGAGCGATCCACCCGCCTCGGCCTCCCAAAGTGCTAGGATTACAGGCGTGAGCCACCACACCCAGCCTCTTTCTTTTCTTAAAAGTGTCTTTGATTTTGCTAAAAGTCTAATTTATCCATTTGTCCTCCATCATTAATGATTTTTGTATCCTAAGCAATATTTTCCTACATGACATTTGCAAATATTATTATACTTTCTTCTAGAAGTTTTATCATTTTAGCTTTTACATTTTGTCTACAGGACATTTTGAGCTGATTTCATGGTATAATGTAAGGTAAGGGTTGGTGTTTATTTATCTTCCAGGTGGATATCCAATTGTTTTAATACCCCTTCTTTTTCTCATTGAATTGAGTTGTCAAATTTATCAAAAGTCATTTGACCATAAACATATATGTGTATTTCCAGACTCTGTTCATCCAGTTGACCTATGTTGATCCTTTCAGCATTACCACATCATCTTGATTACAAGTAGAGCCTCCAGCCCCAGTCTGGCCTTCAGATGCCTGAAGTCCTGACCAACTTCTTGGCTATAATCCCGTGACAGAGTCTGACCCACAACTGCATAGCCAAACCGCTCCCAAATGTCTTGCCTGTGGAGTGGGGGTGATTATGGCAGGAAAGACCACTTAAAAGCCACTGGACCTGCCTCTGTCTACCTAAACAATAAACCAAAAGTGATTGCACATTCCGAAAGGGGTTACAGAGGTTAGTACCACCGCTGAGGACTCAACCAGTGCAGGGAAGGTGATTCCTGCCACGTCCCCCTTTAGCTCACCTGTTGGGTCTGGGCAGAAGACAAATGCTTCCCGGTGAATTAGTGATAACCAAAAACAAAAACAGCTAGTGATTCCAATATCAGCTGCTTTTCTAGATGTGACTTTATTGCTGAAGCGAATAAACACAACCTCTGGCATCTAGTATGGAGCTATTGATCTGATAAACATGGATGATCCCGAAGGTGCCTTTTAATATGTTTGTGTCCTGTGATCGCAGTCCATGAAAAGACTACAGCAGTTCATTACAGGAAGGACTTCTTCAGAAAGAAGTTCTAAGTCACCCCACATGTGAGAAACCAGGGTTTGCTGGAGGCGAAGGGGCTATGGAGCAGGTAGTGGAAGAAGGCAGTTGTAAGTACTAGCGATGACCACGTGACTCACTACGGAAATGAGAATTGAATAGTTACAAGCATTTTCCTTGTTTTGATATCAATATGTTCGTAAATATTTAATTTTTTCTTCCCCTCTCCCATTCCCCTACCAGTTATCATAAGGTGTATTAGTAGTAGTTAAACTTTATATCTCAGTATTACTGGGTATCAAAGAAAGAGTGTGACTTTGAGCCAAAGAAGAAAAGGGGGCATTGCAACCTCTTTGCGGGAGAAGGGTCAGTATGTTCTCACTGTACATAGGATAGTTGCAGTAAGTCACCAGGGGAAAGTGAGACTTCACTATTCGCAATTGAAGTATGGTTAAAGAGCATGTATGGGTACCAAGTTGACAAGGACTGGATTACTCTGGCTTTGTACCATGTCACCTTGAATAGACTGAGCTATGGTTTCCAGAGTTCCTATCCCAGTATCTTTCCCATTATAGTGGGATAAAAGACATTTTGAGCAAGATTTGGAGTGTGGAATGAAGCAGGAGCCATAGGTGCACCAGGTGCTGCTGCTGCTCACTCACGTTTTCGCTGCTCTGCTGGCTCATCCCCTGAGAGGGGGCAGCAGCCGGGCCACAGTTGCTCCACCTTGCCCCAGCTCCCCCCTCAGCTCCCCAAGTCCTGGGGCAGGTGCATCTGTAGTTCTGTAAGAAAGAGCATCCTTTTCTCCTGCAGGACCCCTGAAACATTGGCATTAGAGCAGTTGAGAGACTGACCCAGGGTCCAGTGCATCCTTGTGGGTCCCACTCATGTGCAGGGGTCCAGTTCCAGCCTCTCCCCCTTTATATTTATCTGTCCTCCCCACTTGCCTGCCCTGCAGAAGTCAAGGTCCAGATCAGGCATGAAGACAGCAGCCTACGGAGACTGCTTAACCAGCTCTCTCAGCTGTGCAAGGTCAATCCTGGAATAAATCCCTTCCAATATATATGTATCCTACACATCTTGTCTTATGGCATATATTACATTAAGCACTATGTAATAATCAATATATTAAGACATCATATATCATATACGTCTTAGTGGTTCTGTTTCTTCAGCTGAGCTCTGACATATCACTTGATATACGAAAATAAATTAATTTCTATAAAATACAATTTCAAGTAAGAGTTTGAGCTCAAAGTGTTTTTGATAATGTCTGTGTAGCAAACAAGATAGGATAACTGCTTTTCCATTTGTTACAGTAAGAACTGTTTTTTTCGTTTGTTTTTTTGAGACAGAATCTCACTCTGTTGCCTGGGCTAGAGTGCCGTAGCGTCAGCCTAGCTCACAGCAACCTCACACTCCTGGGCTCAAGCAATCCTCCTGCTTCAGCCTCCCAAGTAGCTGGGACTACAGGTGTGCACCATGATGCCTGGCTAATTTTTCTATTTTTGATAGAGATGGGATCTCGTTGTTGCTCAGGCTGGTCTTGAACTCCTGAACTGGTTTTAACACATAATTACCATTTCAAATTTTCATCAGCACATTTCAATGTGTGAAGTCCATCTTCAAAACACTTTCTGAATTGGGAGATGCTCACTCAGTGTTACCATCGATCTAGCCAATCGATCTAGCCAAACGATATTTGATCGTTTGCACTTGTCACTTGTTCAGTTTTCACAGATAAGGTGGCAGTGTTAGATATGGAATTGCAGATTCCGAGACATGGTCTCCCACTGTGCCCTTTTTCCTTTTGCACTTCCGTAAGCTCCGTGTTCCCGCCGATTCTAAGGACACGCCCTGTGCAGATGCACATCTGTGTGTAGCAGTGTGTCTGGCCTCACAACCTCTGCTTTGAAACTGATACACCACTGCTAACCAACTACCACCATCCCATACAATTCACACCATAGTGCAGACAAGCCAGATACATTTTCAGACCTTTTCAACACAATCAGTATGAAAGGCATTTAAAAACATTCTACTAAGTGAAGTATCCCAAGAATGGATAAACAAGCACCACATGCACTCACCAGCAAATTGGTTTCACTGATCAACACCTAAGTGCACACACAGGAATAACATTTATTGGGCATCAGGCAGACTGGAGGGGTGAGGAGGGGATGGGGATATACATACATGATGAGTGCACTGCGCACCATCTGGGGGATGGTTACGCTTGAAGGTCTGACTCTGGGGGGGAAGGAGTGGAAAGGCAACACACGTAACCTAAACATTTGTACCCCCTTAATATGCTGAAATAAAAAAAAAAAGAAAAATTAGCCTAGGCACAGTGGCTCATGCCTGTAATCCCAGCATTTTGAGAGGCCAAGGCAGGAGGATCCCTTGAGCCCAGGAGTGTGAGAATGCAGTGACTTGTGATGGCACCACTGTACTTCTGCCTGGGTGACAGAGTGAGACCCTGTCTCAAAAAAAAAAAAAAAAAAAAGCATGACATAAAAAGGTGGTGTTTATTGAAAAATAAAGGATAATTTTGTCTAAAAGTAAGTAAATAAATAAAGCCAAATTGGCGCATTATTGACTGAGGCCTTGGCAGGGCCTTCTGTGGTTGGCAGCACGTGTTACACTGCTTGTATTTCCCCTCAGTGATTTTCTTCCCTGACTACGAGAGATAAAACACCAGCTGGAATAAAGGAAAGAACATGTGTGACAAGTTTATTACTCAGATACTGAGATCTAGAATGCGGGAGTCACCAGATGACACCGGCTCTTTTGCTAAATCATCTGTAGATGTGTCTCTTTTGCACCATGGGGCAGTTTCGACGGGCTGTGTTTGGCTTGGTACTTTTAAGCACTGCATTAACTGACACTGCTTTCACAGAAGGCTTAAAGATAAATGCCAAGAATGCTTCAAATGAGCATTCAATTCCCAAAAACAATTTAGATATTGCTATTTAATTGTGCAATTATATTGCTGCTAGTTAGCTTTTTAAAAGCCCCAAGTATATTCTTTTGAGAAAAAGGAACAAGGAACATACGCAATGTCTCTCCACACAGGTTGCCTTATATTCCTTTATGCTTGTCAGGCAAGCTCAGGTGGTTTCCACACACCTGCTATGGACGTATCTTCTTGGCCAACCCTCTCCTCACCCTATGCCTCCAGCTCTTACAAACTCCATTTGGCAAGGATGCTGATTTTCAAATATTTTTTGAATCTCCCATTTCTGAACTTTTTACTATTTATCACTGCTTGCTTCTTATAACATTTAAACCTCAGATTCCAGGGTGCAGAGTTGCAGGAGTCACTCTGCTCTCTCTAAAACTTGATTCTCTCCTGTGAAAGGTCCCCAGCTGTGACCTCCCGTCAGCACCCATGCCCAGGGTGCACTCATGCTCAGGTGCTCTGACGAGAGCAGATCTCATGGCACAGCCTCTGCTGGCACTCAAATACCTCTCTATATATAATATCTAAAACAACGCTCTCTATATAGTATCACTCTATCCCTAAACGTTTTCTCCCTGGCCTTAGTAACATAGCGCTCTGTGATTTTAAATATATATTGGCACTGTCCAGTGCTTTTTGGAAAAGTTCCTGTGAACAGACTCTAGCAGTCTTCACTTTTGAAATACTTATAGTCTATCAAGAGGGCCACATATGTACTCACAAAATTACTTTCCAAAATAACCAAACTGTACATTTGTAAATGTGACCTCTGAAAAGCTCATTTTATACTGCCCTTATATAGATTTATTTTCCTTTTTGCCTACTCCTTCCATTCCTCCTTCTTCATCCAAACCAAAACAAACTCGCTATTTCTGAATTTTTTTTCCTCTGTAGAAGATTTTTGATCCTCAGTGATCTGAATGCTTATTGTATCCTTTTACTCTACCTACATGTATCCTCCCAGAATATTGCCCGTCTCAAAATTAATTTATGGGGCTGTAAGTCCAGACAGTGCTTCTGAGGTGGGTTGGGGGATAGCGGCTTAGGAAGGGCTGCGGGCAGAGGTCTGGGACGCCGGTGGCTTCAGTTTCCTGATACGGGTGCTAGTTGGATGGATGCTTTCTGTTTGTGAAATTTATCCATATGTTGGACATAATTCATTCACTTTTATGTATATTTAAAACATTTTAATTCTTTTTTTAAAAAAAGAGGAAAAATAAATCCATTTAATCATTCTTAAATCTTCATTCCCTCTAAATTCCTCCGCTCGGTCTGTCTTTCCATTCTGCCCATGAATTTAATAAATGAAAACATACTGAATCCACTATAAGTGATCTGAGGCAACGATTACTCCTATTATTGATTTCTGCTATCTCTACAGTTACAATTGTGTTTCTAACTAGGTAGATAATATGAGTATTCTGTGAACAGAGGTAGTTTATCCTAGCCGCATGCTGCCACGTCACATGGTCTAACTAGATGATTCTAAGAAAGCATCTGATGAGGCTGCATTTGAATTTATGTTGCCGGTGATGGATACCAGGGCTCCCGAGCATGATTAATTGTCCTTAGCCACTGTAGCCAATTCATCCTGGTACTGCTTCTTATCACAAAGAAATGGAAAGGTAATTAAACACGGAATTTTGTCATAGGTCTTTTACAAATCCATATGTAGCTGCTATTCCTTTTACGTGTGCACGCACACACAGCCCCATGCATGCACACATGCACATACACACACCACGTGTACACGCACACAGCTCCATGTGTGCACACACGCACATACACACACACCACGTGTGCACGCGCACACACACTCTAGATGTCTTTTTTAGAAAGAGCTATAATATTGCAAGTAGCTGGGGCAAACTGTAAAAAAAATAGAGAACAATGAATAAAAGAATTAGAATGAGTAAACTATTCCTAAATAAATACTTTTTGTATGGCATAGTCTTTGACTACTTCAACAGTATTCAGATTAAGAAAAAATACCCAGGCCAAGACTAGCACTTCCCCCAGAATCCATGAAAATAGACTAAATAATCAGTGGAAAGGATCCCATCATATATCTGTCCAACAGTACATATGGACTCAATTCGACAATGGTAAGCATTTATTGAGGGCTTCTTGGGGCTCAGGCCCTGTGTTAGGCCCAAAGAAAACCAACAGGAGAAGGACACAGTTCACGTCCTCAAGGAGTCTAAAGCAGGAAGCTATAAATAGGTAGATACAGCATGGTACTCTGCAGGGAGTGCATAATATCTGTGGATATTTGCCTTTAACCTGTTTCTAGAATAGTGAACCTTATCAGGCCCCCAAACATAGCAAGTTGTACCATTTATTGCCATCTTAGCAAACCTAAGATGCGGTTCTTGCCTATTTTTATTTCTTGAAATACACACAGAGAGAGAATTCTTAGGCTGATATCCATAGGAAACTTGTCTGGGATTCATAGCTCAACTAGCCTATCTTATGCTACTTAGGCCCAGTCATTACTCTAACACATGTGACCTGTGAACAGCCACTGACATCCTCTTGTTCTAATCAGCCAACAGCCATCTTGCAACACGGAGGGTAAATTGTACGTTGAACCAGGAACAAAATATGGATGACTCTGAGTAAATCTCTCATGACTTCTGAGAAAGGGGCAACTCAAACCCCTGTTCCCATAGGAGTAGATTCATGTGCAGTTTCCTATGTGAAGACAGAGCTCTGGTCTGTCTCCTGGCGAGGAGGCAGAAATGTGAGTACCAGGTAAAAGAGAAGGTATTTACTTGTGTGGTTTTCAGAATTAGGAAAAGATCCTGCTCCTAATGCAGGGAGAACATGGAGGAGCACGAAAACCTCTATTAGGTTGCCCATCCTTCTTTCCCCTTAAAGAATTGACCAGTCAAACAGAAGCAGAGGATGTCTCAAGGCAGTGAACTCTGGAATGTAAGCCAACAAATAACCAACAATTTTTTAATAGTGAAGAATTTTATCATTTTTATATATTCTAGATAAGCATGGCATAGTGCTCTGTACTTAGTGGGCACTGAACAAAATATGTGCTGATTGAAGAAATAAGTGAGTGATACCTTTGATGTGTTAGATTAAAGGTAAGAAAAAATAGGATATATCAGAAAAGGCTAAGGAATGGGAGTCACACCTCTTGAATTCTATAGCAGCTCTCTTACTAGAGTTGTGGATTTGGGTTGCCTCCTTTGTAAAACTGAGTGATTGGTTTACTTTTTATGAACTCTTCTACTCCAGTGCTTCATGCTTTGGGAGAGACAAGCAGCAACAGAGAACTATAGAATATAGTGCATAAACAAGTAAAAAGGATTTTATATCTGCAAAGACTAAGTTCATTCCAAGGCTGAGTCTCAGATTATGGGTGGGAAAGTGGACAGATATCCTCAGAATTGGTAAATTCTTATGCACAAAACTTGTATGTTCTATTGCCTGAAATGTGTTATCAGGTAGATAATGTATTAAATAGAACTGTGAGTTTAACGAAAAAGTATTTTTGCATTTGGTGGATGTAATGGATAGAATGGTGGCCCCCAAATGTCATGTCTATATCCTAATTCCTGGATCCTGTGAATATTATTTTACATAGCAAAAGAAAGTAGATCAAGCATGTTGAGAGAGGGATTATCCTGGATTATCTGCATGAGTTCTAAATGTAAGTGCAGTGTAAGCATTTTTGTAAAATAGAGTCATGGAGAAGACAGACACAGAAAAGGGAATGTGAAGATAGAACAGAGAGAGAAGTGGTGACGGGCCAAGGAATGCTGATAGCCAGCACGCACAGGAAGAGGCAAGAAATGAACTCTCTCCTCAAGTTTCACTTTGGTGATTTGTTACAACAACAGGGAAATAATTCAGTAGAGTAGGTTACAATCTCAAGAGTAAATATTAATATATAGCTACTTTGTGTAAATCTACTGATTCAAAAAAACACTGAAACGTAGTCAGTCAATACAATGTTCCAAGTATTAGTCACACAACAGAATCCTGACTTCAAAACCACAGACCAGAATGAATTCCATGAACATCCAATGGCCACCCAGAGCCTGGAGGTTCTGCCACCTACAAGCAATGTGATTCAGAACAACTTACTTAACTTCTTTAAGCCTCATTTTTTTTTCATCTGTATAAAAAGGATGCTGTCTCCACTGTCACATGGTCATCTTCTCCCTGTGTGTCTGTCTTCTTCACTTATTATAAGAACACCAATTATATTGGCGTAACACCCAACCTACTGACCTCTTAACTTTATTGCGTCTGCAAAGACTCTATTTCCAAGTAAGGTCACATTCGCAGACACTGGGATTAAGACTTCCACATATGTTTTGAGGGGGACACAATTTAACCCATAGCATGCCCCGTTGCCCACATTTCTAGTCTCTGCTGCCCTCTGTATCCTTCTTCCAACTAGTCCCTTTCAAGGACAGTGCAGAATGAAGACTGGAGGGGTTTTCTCTCTGGTCTGTGAAATCTCATTCTTCAAAGAACCCTTCTCTTGAACTCCAATCATAGCAACACAGCACAAAGAGGACGAAAGGCTCCATCCCACCACATGTGGACTGCGGCTCTGGAGACTGCTTTGTGCTGGAAATGGGCTTTGGAAAAATCTGCACCACTCCTCTTCCTCAACCACTGCTCCCCCAAAGAGCACCAGCTCTGGCTTGGAACAGTTCTGTGGGAATCAATTTTCTGGCCAAAGGGGGAACTAAACACTAAAGTTCAGTTTTCAGTATAGAATAACCCACTGAGCTTTTAAAAATGCAAAGATTCTAGACCCATCCCAGACCTTCCTTTTCAGAATCTCTGGGGCATATGCATTTTTTAAAAGCTCCATCCATGATTTATATGTGCAGCCAAGGCACCATCCTTTCTAATATGAGCTAGCCAAGCAGGACCCAGCTATGCTTCCACCTGCTCACAGATTGCCCAGTAGTATGAATTCTTCTCTGGGGGCGCATAGTCCAAATTACTTTCCCACAATTCTACACCACCCAGACTCTGTCACTGGACACCTGCCAGAACCCCATCCAAGCTATGTCTTAGTGGCCTTAAAGATACCAGGTCCCCTAAATGTAACACTTAGGCATGAAGTGATGGGATATTGAAAAAGAAACAAAAGCAAACTAGATTGAGCAAAGTGCTGGACTGTAGAGAGAGATTGTTGGGGAATGACCAGCAGGCATTATGGACTGAATGTCTGTGTGTCCCCCAAGACATTTATGTTCAACCCGAACCCCCACTGTGACAGTGTTTGGAGATAGGGCCTTTGGGAAGCCATGAGGGTCTCATGACTTAATGGGATTATGAGATTAAAAGAGGGACCAGAGAGCTTGCTTTCTCTCTCTTGCTTTTCCATGTGAGGACACAGCAAAAAGGAGGTTGTCTCCCATTCAGGAAGCAGGACATCACCAGACACCAGATCTGCCAGCACCTTGACCTTGCACTTCGCAGCCTCCAGAACTGCGGGAGGTAAATGTTTGCTGTTTGAGCCATCCGTTCTCTGGTGTTTTTGTTATAGCAGCCTGATCTGACTAGTCCAGCAGGTGCAGAGACGGGCTGCCTGTGCCAGGCAAGATGCTGAGTAGAGAGAGATACTGACTGAAATCTGGAAGCTCAGAAGCAAATCTGGTGTGGGAAAGATGATGGGTTTAGATTTAGACGTATTAAATTTGATGGTAGAAACTTGAAATGTAGAGAGTGAAGACTCTGATTCAGAAACTCAGAAACTGGACTTGGGCTTTTAATGAATATTTTGAAAATCATCTATGAGGAGGTATTAAAGATGGCTAAAGTTTCAAAGAGAAACATGTAACCAGGTCAGTTTCAAATATCTACTTGGGGGCCACAAAGTTCAAATTTGAACACTAAATAGAATCATGACATAGGGAAAGAAGGGCTTGTAAGTGAAGTTCTAAAGGCTTCTGAGATTCAGTCTGGGAAGAGAGAAGAGACCAGGTACCATGTATCATTGATAATGTTGAAAGAAGCAATGTTGATTAGAATGTCCCATCCCATTCCTTAAGATCCCGGTTTTGCTCTGAAGGGAGTTGAAAACACTGATTAACCTCTGACTTCTATACCACAATCCAAATACATCCCAAACCACACATTTAATGTCCCCTGCTCTGGGTAAATGGGTTTTTGAGTGTGGTTTTTAGACCAAACTCAGCATCCGAACATTCCAGATAAGTGGGAACTAAATCAGTGTAAGGGGGATGTAATGTAGGAAAAATGTACCCACAGTGTTGCACAGTTAGAGGAGGGAGATTAGGGGGGTGTCCTTGGATGCTGACCTCACTTTCTTGCCAAAGATGAGGAAGAGGTGTTAAGACTCTAATTTGAGTCAAGAAATGGGAATTCTCAATATTTATAACTAATTTCTAAAATAAGTACACTGATTATTGATGTCAGTTCTTCAAAGGTGAGGGATGAAGCCTTAAACATTGCATTAGTCAGAGTTTTCTAGAGAAACAGAACCAATAGGATAGATGTAGATATAGATATATAAGAAGGGACTTATGATGGGAGTTGGCTCCTGTGATTATGGAGCCAGGAGGTCCCATAATCTGCTGTCTGCTAGCTGGAGAACCAGGAAAGCCAGTGGTGTAGCTTAGTCTGAGATTGGAGGCCTGAAAACCTGGAGTTCTGGACATAAGGGGTGTTCTAGCTCAAGAAATGAGAGAGAGGCCGGGTGTGGTGGCTCACGCCTATAATCCTAGCACTCTGGGAGACCGAGGCAGGCAGATGGGTTGAGCTCAGGAGTTTGAGACCAGCCTGAGCAAGAGCGAGACCCCATCTCTACTAAAAAAAATAGAAAGAAATTAGCTGGACAACTAAAAATATATAGAAAAAAATTAGCCGGGCATGGTGGCACAAGCCTGGAGTCCCAGCTACTTGGGAGGTTGAGGCAGGAGGATCCCTTGAGCCCAGAAATTTGAGGTTGCTGTGAGCGAGGCTGACATCATGGCACTCTAGCCTGGGCAAAAAGAAGAGAGAGAGAATTCACCCTTCCTCTGATTTTTGTTTTCTCTGGGCCCTCAACAGATGGGATAATGTGAGTTCAGGTTGGCAAGGGCAGGTCTTCTTTACTCAGTCCACTGATCCAAACGCCAAGCTCTTCTGGAAACACCCTCACAGACACACTCAGAAATAATGTTTTACCAGCTATCTGGGTATCCCTTAGCCCAGTCAAACTGACACATAAAATTAACCATCACAAGTATAAAATGATGATGGCAATCACTAACTCAACAGGTGCCAGCCACTGCTCCAAGCACTTGCTTACATTCTCATCTAATTATCACACCATCCCTATGATGTACACATTGTTATTATCCCCATTGTACAAGGAGAAAACAGACCTAGAGAGGTTGAATGCCTTGCATGGTGATTCACAGCAAACAAACACGGCCCCAGGACTCCCAGGCAGGCTATCTGGCTCTGGGGCCTGCGCTGCTGACCGGAAAGATAATGTTCAGGAAGGACCGAGCTGCTCTGTTCAGCAAGGCCCACCTCACTGTCATGGCTGGTGCAGGCCTTGCCAGTTCCCAGTGTTGCACCTGCTCCAGCCCAACGTGGCCATCCCTACCAAGCAAATATAATTTAGTATGACCTAGGTAATTGAACTTGCAGTGGTGGATGGTGCACCTGAGCACTGCCCTTTCCAAACCAGTCCCTTTCCTTCTGCAATCGTCACCGGCTGATGACCCCAACACACTGTGGCATTTTCTCTCACTTACTCTTGTCCCAGTCTACACAGTGTCACCTACTCCATAGACTTCATGTCCCAGATACTGATATCCACCCCTCTCCTCCCTTCTAGGTGCCCCAGCCTGATGGAGCCAGACCCTCCTTGCCCCCCTCTTAAACACCACCCTTTCCCTGCTGCAGGCCCACAGCAATCTGCTTCCAGACTAATCTTCCTAAAGAACAAGGCTTCTCATGTTCCCCTCCCCCAAACTCTTCAGGAAGTCTACACTGGGAAACATCTAGTTCTGTAATATGGTCTTCAAAGATCTACGTGGTTTTCAAAGTCCTCAGCCTCAATCCCCCATCTTTTTGCTGCTGCTTCTTTTCATATGAGCTGTGAACGCTCACAAGTTAAGACCTTGCTGGCCTGCATCCAGTATCTCCTACCTCTGTGTCTTTGCTTGTTATTTTCCTACCTGAAATGGCACCCTTTGCACCAGCTCCCCACATCCCTTTTTTTACATACCTAAAGTCTATGCGTCTTTAAAGGCTTGATTCAAATGCCTCTTCCTCCTAAAGTCTTCCCAGATTTCTCCTAATTGCAGGTAACGTCACCTTCCACTAAACTCCATGGCTTTTTAGTTACATCTCTGTGGCACTGGTCACATTCTCCTTGTTTGGTGGGTACTCAGGAAGAGATTGTATCTCCTCAAGTGGATTAGAACTTACTCGGAATTCATCTTCTTATCCAGAGACTTTAGCAGTTTCCTGTACTTTAGGTATTTAGTGAGAGGGAAAAAACTACTGGATTTGTCTGCTACTAGATCATACACGGCTAGGAGAATGGTGGAAAAGCAGAGTATAGAATTTGGAATCATAACTGGGCTGGGGCCTGGCGTTAACGCTGATATATAACAGCATCCCACTCACCGGTGAGCTCAACTTCTGCAACTGCAACCAGGCAAAATCAGAAAGTGAAGGAGAATTTCCTGACTGGAGAGAAAAACAGTGGACATAAACCTTCTGGACATGGAAACATTGGTGAGGGTGTCCCAGCCACCTGCTTTTGTCCTGCAGCAAAGTGAAAATACCATTTAACCTGTGACCCTGAAACATCAACCTCAAGACACCCAAAACTAAACATCTGCGCTCTCCTCCTGACCCTTCACAGAGACCCCAAAGCCAGCCTCAGGCCTCAATCTGACCATGGTCCCTTATAGCAGGTGTGAGGCCATCGTGGGACAGCCACTCTCTAACATTGCAGCTTATTGGGCTCTTTCAAGCAAATGGAATCAAAACCTCTCACTGGGACCCAGAAATCTTCATTCATGGCCATCTCCCAGAGAATTACAAACAACAAAATGTTGAGTATCACTGCTTCAGAGCAGGGGTCATATGGCTGCCTGTGTTTTTGTGGCCTTCAAGGTAAGGCACAGTTTTCCAGATGAACATTTGCCATCAGTTTGCTGGGAGAGACACTAACTTTGAAACCCAGTGAAGTGAAACATTATAGCCTGAAAAAAAAGTATGTCATTCTTCTCATTAATAGACCCCTATTATAAAAGACATGGTACTTAATTATTATATCTTGAAGTTCTCCAATAAAATAACTATAGAAATTTGGGTTTTTCTATTGTTATATAATATCCTTGATTTTGCTTCTTTTCTGCAAAAACTGAAATATTTACTCTCTGGTCATGTATAGAAAAATGTGCCAAATCCTGCTTGAAATCATAATAATTTAATACAGTAAATCTGTGACAATCAAGTAAAGTAAATCTGTGAAAATAATGTAGCTTTTTCTCCATGTACCAAAATTTTTAAAATCTGTGACTTTAAAGATACACATGTTTCACTTCATTCTCCTTAAAGAAAAAACCAGAACAATTGTCATTATTCCTTCTCTGGTCTCTAGACTGAATAGGTGAGTCTGAGGATAAAATGCCCAAGGGAGGAAGCTTAATTCAAGCTATACCCAGCCAACATGTATATAAAATGTAGGCCCCCAGAATCAAATAGTTAGGAGAAAGGTTTAGCATTACACAAGTATTTTGAAGAGAGTTATAATCAGAAAATATGTAAATGCAAAAGACTTTAATTTCCTCCAAATAAAGCTAGGCTAAGGAACTTTAAAAATCTGTATCTGTGGGAAAATCTGCAATGTGATCATGGTTTTCTTGGATAAGAAAAAAGCAAGATCCAGGAAAAATGGTACATACTGAAGCAGAATTTTAGTGTCCAGAATGGGGCTTGGTTTTTAAAAGATGCATGTTTAGAAGTGTTTTCACTGTTTTTAAACAATATGTAACCCATGATATTTATATGGATTTCCACTACCTCTCCCATTTGCCATGAGAACTTGATCTCCAGGGCCTTGGTTTCACTAATCAATGTACTTTTTTTGTAGGTAGACTAGAGTTGATTGTTGAAAATAAAGTTAATTCTGTTCTGTCAATATGATTCATTTTCTATTTTTCTGTGGCAATGTTATTTATAACAATTTAAAACTGTTTGTTATAGTTTCTTTACTGATGGCAGAGAAGAAGCCCTCTGGAGAAAGCTGGGAATGCCACCCCAAGGCCAGATCGTGGCTGAGGAGATGAAACTACAGGCAGGAGGCTCAGCGGTACAAAGCCGTGGAATCCATTTAGTGAAGAACCAAATAGCCTGGCCTCAAAGAGCCTTCTCAAAACTCCTGCATAGAACTTGACAGCCATGAATCACCTAAAAAGGTTAGATTAAGTTGGTGGATTCTTTTTAAAGGGCAGTGCAATGAGCTTCGCATTTTAGAAAGATTCTTAGAAAATTCACAAAATGAAGATAGCTTTGGCACTCCAAGGTGGTGCATGTCAGTCATCTCTAATGAGTCCAGTCTGTGCAATCTGGCAGGTGTGTTCTCCAGACCAGTGAATACCCAAGAAGGAGCAGCCTCCCCTTGGCTGTGTTCAGGACAATCCACTGAGAGCAAGAAAAAATATCAGAGCCTCTGTTTGTGCTTATTTCCCCTCATCCTTTTCTATTCTATTTTTATATGTTTTATAATTTATCCAGTGGTCCCCAACTTTTTTGGCACCAGGGACTAGTTTCATGGAAGGCAATTTTTCCGTGGACTGGAGTGTGGGGGTGGGAGTCATGGTTTCAGGATGATTCAAACACATTACATTTATTGTGCACTTTATTTTTATTATCACATTGTAATATACAACAAAATAATTATACAACTCACCATAATGCAGAATCAGTGGGAGCCCTGAGCTTGTTTTCCTGCAACTAGATGGTCCCAAAGTGTGTGGCTTGTGTCCAGTCTACTCCATAATCTTGTTTAGGTTGCTGTGACTGCAGAAAACCCTGCTTCACAAAGATAGGATGTTGGAAATGGAAGCAGGCTTTTCAGTGCTTTGGTAGCAATCTCAGGATATTCCACCTTGACTTTGATCCAGAATGTATGGAGATTTTAAGTGTCTCAAGCGTACTTTTAAGGCCACCATCATTTGTGATCTCAAGCAATTAACCCTCTACCTTCACAAAGTCGATTCACCTGGCTTATTCACAAGTGGGGCATGGATCCGTTCCTTCCCAGTTCGGGGATCTTTTGTGGCTGGGAAGTAATGGTCAAACCCTTTTGAAAGCTTAGATAGGTGATTACACACCAGCTGGGAGAAAGAAGACCCTGGCTCAGTCTCTTCCAAAATCTCTGCTAATGTTTGAAGTATGTCAAAAATACCAATGTTCACTTGTTACCTCCGTAATTCCAGTCTGGGTTTGAATGCAGCCACTTTATCTGCCGACTTGAACACAGCTGTCATTCTCCCCTGAAGTGAAAGATTGAGATTGTTGAGCAGGTTGAATATATCACACGAGTAAGCAAGTTTTTTGAGCCATCCTGTGTCACTGAAATATGCTGCCAGTGGTGATTGTTTTTCTAAAAGAAATCTCCGGAGCAGCTCTTGTAACTCAAAAACTCTGGCCAGTGGTCCACCTTTGGAAAGTCATCTCACTTCTGCCTATAAGAGAAGACCAGTGTGCTCTGCATCCATCTCCTCACAGAGCTTCGCAAACAGACGTGAGTTAAGGGCGTGTACTTTAATGTGGTTGATAATTTTAATCATACCCTGAAAAATGTTGTTTAGCTCAGGTAACATTTTTTAGCTAGCCAGCATTTTCTATGGATGACACAGTGCGTAGACTCACATTCAGAAGCGACCTTCCTTGACCTGAGTAGTGAAACCAGAAAGCCATCCAGTCATGGCAGCCGCTCCGTCCATGCATATATCAACACAAAATGACCAGTTCAGTTTTCCTGATATGTAATCATTCAAAAACTTGAATAGTTCTGCATCTGTGGTGTTGGTTGACAACAAAAGTATACATAACATATTCTCATGTACATATTTCTGAAAACTATATTGCACAAAAAAGCATTGTTGCTTAG
This sequence comes from Lepilemur ruficaudatus, assembly GCA_963574885.1. Taxonomy (NCBI): domain Eukaryota; kingdom Metazoa; phylum Chordata; class Mammalia; order Primates; family Lepilemuridae; genus Lepilemur; species Lepilemur ruficaudatus. The sequence continues at coordinate 20,475 of CAUYRT010084749.1, forward strand.
TTGTCAACATCAGTAGACTCGTCAACCTGGATTGCAAACCTGGTGACTCACTAATCCTCTCTAAAAATTATGCCTCGGTATCCTCTGCTATTTCATCAAATTTGTCTAGCTTTGGTTCTAGCTGAAAGAGGAACACCTCTTTTAAACTTCTAAACTGCAGCTCCTCCTGAAAGTTCACGGCAAATGTCCTTAGCAGCAGGCAGGACCAACTCTTCACCAATAGTAAAGGACTTCCTAACTTCAGCAATGTTGTTAGCCACTAAGAATTATGCTCTCAGTGCAGGCACATTTGATGAAGTGGTGGTCTTCAATAATTGCTTCTGTTCTTTGTGTTCACATTTTTTTTCTTTGAAAAACTTCAAAGCCTTGTCTTTTAATGCAGGGTTCTCGGTCTCCATGTGGCAAAGCAGTTTTGAAGGTTTCATGGCTTCGTTGGATAGCTGGTCACCCCATGGTATACAAAGTGGGCTTAGGCAATGTGAGTCACCTGTTGCAATGAACCCACAATTTAAGTAGGACTCTTAGTATTTTCTTTTAAATGCAGCTTTCATTTTGTTGGCAGCCTTAGAGTCTTCCGCTGTTTCATCGTTGGGTCTTTCCCCCTTTCAAAAGAAGCTCTCCAGCGACGTTTGTATTTTATTCATTTTTGCTAGGGTTAGCTTGTGGGCCTTACCAAAACTGTGACTGAGATAAGTGCACAGTGTAAGAAAGAGGCGCAGATAGAAGTGGTAACTAAAATAACGGGCATGCCATGTGCAGACTGAAATCAGTGTCGGATTCTGACTTAAACCCAGCCACCAGATGCAGCTGTACAATTGAAGTACATCAACTCACTCGCCACTATAAAGCCTGCTGCTTGATGCAGCTTAATTGTCACTTGCCACTCACTGACAAGGTTTTGATATGAATCTCCAAGCAGTTGATTTATTGTGGTGTCTGTGCATCAAACATCTCTGCTAATGATAATCTCTATTTACAGGCGCTTCCCGGCACTAGCATCACTGCCCCAGCTCCCCCTCAGATGATCAGGCGTTAGAGTCTCATAAGGAGCACACCCTAGATCCCTCACATGCACAGTTTACAGTAGATTTCACACTCCGTGAGAATCTAATGCCGCTGGTGAGCTGGCAGGAGGCAGAGTTCAGGCAGTGATGAGAGGGATGGGGAGCAGCTGTACATACAGATGAAGCTTCGCTTGCTTGTCTGCTGCTCCCCTCCTGCTGTGCGGCCTGGTTCCTAACAGGCCACAGACCAGTACCAATCCACTGCCCAGGGGTTGGGGACCACAGATGTACACAACGTATAGCATAATATGCATAAATTACAAACGCAGCAATATAGCAACACTCAGGTGCATGTTCAAAAAATGTCTACAACTGTGAAGTTGTGGACAGAAAAGTTTATAAGACTCTATGCACATACAAACATGCAGAAATAGTATTAAGTACGATGCTATTGTACTTAATACAACGTACTAAGCAAAGTTGGAACTTGAAATGTGAAGCAAAGTTGGAACTAAGGACCATGGCTGGTACAATGGATTTTCCTTAGCTCTTGAATAGCTGCACATTATAAACATATGAGTAAGGAAACTCATCCTAATGTGTGAAAGAAACAAATAGAAAAGAAGATCAGGTTCCTCTACACAGGCTTTACCATCCCTTTTCTGTCCTAAAATTGGTGCCTTGTTTCACAAGTTGTCCAGTGATTCACATCAACATAAACAGTGACTACCAGTGCCAGACTCTTGCCATTATGTTTATGAGACCTAGGTGACAGGTGGTATTTGTGAGTTGAGAACAGAATGGAATAAGAATATAAAATATAACATATACTTCTTCTTTTTAAGGCTATGATGATTAATTTTATATGTCAACTTGGCTAGCCATGGCACCCAGTTGTTTGGTCCAGCAAGAGTCTAGGTGTTGCTGTGAAGGTATTTTTAGACGTGATTGACATTTAAATCAGTAGACTTTTGAGTAAAACAGATTAGCTTCCGTAACATTGGTGTGTCTCATTTAATCACTTGAAGGCCTCCAAAACAAAGACTAAGTCCCCACAAAAAGGAAGGAATTCTGCCTCCAAAGTGCAACATAGGAATTCTGCCTGTTTCCAGCCTTCATTTTCAAGATTGCAACCTCAACTCTTAGGAAGCTCCCGCCAGCCTGTGCATTTTGTCAGGCTCCATAATTGAATGGGCAACCTCTTAAAATCTCCCTCTCTCCCTCTTCATATGTATGTTTGGATTGAGAATCCTGACTAATACAATAGCTCTCCCCTCTTCTCCATTTCTGAAAGTTGACTACACGGTATTTTCATTTCACATATAAATAAATAGATCTTTAAAAATAATCAAACTACAGGCCAATAGGAAGTGTGGAAAATATACTCCTCAATTAGAATTTGTCTCAACCAGAGACAGGTAGAGAAACATATTCAAGGCTAAGTTAAATGACATGAAAGCTTAACTAGACATTGAATAAGGCAGTTAGGATATATGTTCCATTTCTTTGAGCAGCAGCTTGTAGATAAAGAAAATTTTGTCAATCAGTAAAACTGTATCACTCACTGAGTGATTCAATTCAATACATTAATTAAGTTTGCACTATATGACTTTTTAGGGCTCCTGAAATAATGGTCTTATGTCTCTTCTTTGAACATCTTTGCATTTAAAATATTGATCTGCCCAGGCATAGTTTATTTCTGCCCAGTTAACATGATCTCCATTACATGGTCACTTTCAAGTTCACCTGGTGATATCTGAGTGGGAGTTCCCTAGTATTGCTCTACTTTCTCCCCGCCAACTGCATAACTGCTATGCAGAAAACACATCCACCCTGCTCGTAGGCATCAGTGAATTTATAAATTGTGATTTCTACCTCACAGTGGTCTTTGGTGTTCCCCTGCTTGATAACTCCTCTCTGTTCCCTCCACTTACTCAAACACTGGATGCCATGATTCTACCTTGAAAAACATGGTTTCCATCAGAGAAGTGCCTTCTGGGCTCCTATATGGCAATGGATGAAGTTTTTTAGGGATTAACACTTAGCAGTGGTGTGCCCTTTGAAAACCTACACCTCTCATCTTCACTTCCCTCATCTTTCAAATGCAAATTACGATGCTGCTTTGATTTCCTCTAAGAACGATTGAAGATGAGAAGTGATGATAATGTATGTAAAAGATGTTTGACTATAAAAAGCTCTACCAACATCATGATCTTTGCCTGCGTTTTTTGTTTTCTTAATAAGTACTCCTAGATTTTATTCAAGCATCATGTTTACATCTAAATGACACCTAAGCCATCATATTGAACTCTATATGTGTCTATCACCTGTACTTTGGGCATAGTTCAATAGGTATTTGAACTCAATAGCATGCTGCATAACATGCTGCCTCCTTGTTTTCACTTAAAGATTACTAAGAGCTTCCTCTGCTATGATTGCTTAATCTGTATTATTTATTTAAGTTCACAGAATTTTATGAACGATTATAGCTCTGACCAAGATAAAAGGTATCTCGATACAGTGCAAAATTCTTGCCAGATTCTATTTGAGACGTACAAGTCCAGTATGCGTATTGCAAAAACAAGAAATTCTCTGTCCTTTAGCAACATTCAGCCAAGTATGAAAAACAAGAATAACTCCCTGTGGGTACAAACACAACCAAATACGTTCTTTAACTTTTCCGCCCCCGCCCCAGCATTGAAGTTTCTAAAGGATATTCTGTTTCTCGCTTTTCCCAAATACATGTTAACCAATTTCTTGATTGATGATTGAGGGCTACTGACAGAAAGGAAAACCCCGAGGGCTAAATCTCTGGGCATTCTAGGACCTGCAACAACTCATCATCCTGAGTGCGGCTTTTGTCTAATTTGACCTTAATGGTAATCAAAAAGTGCCGGCTCCAACCGTGCACCATGTGGTGAACTTTATGCTTCTTTATTTCCTTCTCAATTAAATACCCCTCTGGGACGCCATGTAACCTCAACCAATATGTTTTATTTAGCCAGGACAATCAAAATGACCACAGGTGGCAAAAACCTGTCTATAATATTTTATATAAATGTTTCTCTTTACACAAGTATATTATATACGAATCTGTAATATTTTTATATAAATCCTTCTCTTTGTATTTCCATAAAATATTTGAGGTAGTTGCCACAATCATTAGGTTTCTTCCAAGAGAATTATTAATTGAAAGTAACGATTTGGAAGACCTGAGATTAGATATTGACATATCTCTCTGTACAACTGGGCATCTAAGGGTTTTAAAAATGATCCTTACTATCAAAGGTATATTGGTACAAACCTAGAAGTTGATATTATGTCTGGGTTAAAAGGACAAAGTTTTCTTGGAGCATTGACCTTTCTTAAAAGATTTTTAAAAATCCTTTAAGTGATCTGCCTTGAAAACAAAGATTTTTTTGTCTTATAAAATAATTTCCTGTGTTTCATGTTGTCTCTTATCAGATATTTGATAATTTAAGAAAATTGTACCCACTCTACTAAGTTTTTTTTTTATAACTATGTAACTTTTGGTATTTTCCTTGAAGTCTTTTAATTATTACTCTGGTTAAATGAATATTGTTCCACAATGACCTGGGATCCTATTTGATCAAGTGTCTCAAACTTTTGATATTTTTGACAAACTTCTCAACACTCTAAATTAAATCTTTTTGACATCTAACTGGTTGTAAGATGTTCCAGAAAGCCCCTTCAATGTCTCAAGGGATTGCAAGAAACACAGAGAGCGGGTGCCGTGGTACTGCCGCACGTGCTGTTGGAGCCTGCGGTCGCGGTGCACTGCTGGCCCTGAAGGCGGTGGAGGAGATCGGTCTGCTGCTGCCCCAGGTGGAGGAGCACGTGCTCAACTTGGGCAAATTCCACAGCCACGCTCGCCCAGTGGCCTTCTGTCCCTTGCCTCATCCCAGGTTGCCTTGGAAGATGCCAGTGTGCAGTCTGAAGGTGTTGCTCATGAGGACCTTCACCGGCTCTTGGAGACCCACCTGCCCTCCAGAAAGAAGAAAGTACTCTTGGGGGTAGGGCATCCCAAAGTTGGTGCTGTGATACAAGAGGCATTAGGGTACAGACTGGAGGAGTGATGGCCGAGGTCCTGCGAGGAGTTCATCTGTACTTCCATAACATGGCGAAGGGTCGGACCCATCTGTCAGCTTGTAAAGTCCAGCTGGGGCCGGGACACAGCTATTCTTGTGCCAAAGTTAAATTTAATGTGAACCAGGTGGGCAGTATGATTATCCAGTCCATTAGTCTCCTGGACCAACTGGAAAAGACACGAATACCTTCTCTGTGCATGTCAGGAAGTGGTATGCGTGTGTCACTTTCTGGAGCTGGTGAAGATCAACAGCAATGCCACATACTACTCCTCACCCAGTTTACTGCGAATGGAAGGAGCTGAATGAGGAAAATCTGGAGAAGCTGGAGGAGCTGACAATGATTGGGGCCAAGGCGAAGGCTATTCTGGATGCCTCATGGTCCTCCATGGACACAGACATGTCTGCCATTGGCTTGACAAACATTGAGAGCTTCTCCACGGTGTCTTTGTCAGAGCACCACCAGTGCCTACACGCTTGCCTGCACTCCAAGATGAGCCCAGTAGCCTCCAGCCCGTCAGCCCTAACGTCTCATGAGACCTCATGCTGGCTGCCTCCCCAGCCTGGCCAGGTACCCGGCATCCACAGAGCAGATCCTTGGGACAGAAAAGGCCCTGTTCAGAGCCCTGAAGACAAGGACAACACACCAAAGTCTGGACTCATTTTCCGCCCCACCTTCATTGGCCGAGTAGCTGCTAAGAAAAGGCCGTATCTCCCGATACCTGGCAAACAAATGCAGTATTGCCCCACGAATGATTGCTTCTCTGAGGTGCCCACAAGTGCTTTGAGAACAAGTTGAGGAGCAGCTGTCCTTCCATGAGACTGGAGAGATCCTGACAGAATCTGGATGGCAGGAAGGAAGTAACGGTTCAGGCAGAGGAAGCGGCTGTTGAGATTACTACGAAACCAAGAAACAGGAGAAAGAGCTGGCTGCGCTTGCCCTTGTGTCTTTAGAAAACAGCCGCAGCGCTCTGGAGGAGTGTGAGGAGACAGCTGAAAAACCCAAAAAGAAGCAAAAGCAAAAGCCCCAGGAGCTTCCTCAGGAGAATGGAGTGTAAGGTCACCCCCCTGTCTGCCTCCAAACCCAAGAAAAGAACACCTTTTTCCAAGGAGGAGTTGTTCAGTAGTGACCTCAAGGAGGCCACTGGCAGCACAAGCGTCCCCAGAGGAAGGAATCTTCACCCAGGAAGAAGCAGTTAGTGATCCCGAAGAAGCAGGAAACAAGAACGTCTCCAGGAAAAAGAGGAAATTCTCTTCCAAGGAGGGGACAGTCAGCAGCGAGGCTGAAAAGGCTGCTGGCAGCAAGAGCAGCTCCAAGAAGAAGAAAAAGCTCCACAAAGCACTCCAGGAAGATGAGAATGGACATTCCCTGTGAGGAGGACCATGCCCCGTGGTGACGTTTTCCACCCCATGTCCTATAGTGCAATAAAAACAAATTCACACACAAAAAAATCTCAAAGGAATTTTCTCTCACCTTGCAAAAGAGAAATATTCAACTAATTAGGCTTATTTAATATATTAAATTATATAGGAAGCATTGTCAAATAATACTAAATGTTTAAGTTTTATCTGTGGGTATATTATTGATATGAATATTCCAGAAATTGTGTAAAATTCCTAGAAATCTTATATCTCCTTGTATATCAGTCATAATTTCAGTTACTGTGTTCTGTATGCTGCAGAAATAACCAAATTTCCCTGTCCCTGGCATCATTATTTTAATGAAATCTCATCACATTTTTCCTATGGTCATTTTAAGTCTTGTCATTCACAAAACAGTTGGTTGTTTTGCTCTAGTAGCTCCCTGAAAGCTTCTGCAAGCACTGTCATCCTGAAGTGTTTCATCTTCAAGGAGATTCATTTAAAGGAGTGGTCCCTAACCTTTTTGGCACCAGGGATAAGTTTCATGGAAGATGCAGGGGCTGGGGGGGCTGGAGAGGGAATTGTTTAGGGGTAATTCAAGTGCATTACATTTATTGTGCAGTCAAACCTCTCTGCTAATGATAATCTGTATTTGCAGCCGCTCCCCAAGGTTAGCATCACCACCTCTGCTTCACCTCAGATCACCAGGCATTAGATTCTCACAAGGAGCTGCAACCTAGACCCCGCCCGTGCTCAGTTTACAGTAGGGTTCTCCGCTCCTGTGAGAATCTAATGCCTCCGCTGATCTGCAGGAGGGGGAGCTAATGCGGTGATGCGAGGGCTGGGGAGCGGCTGTAGATACAGATGAAGCTTTGCTCGCTTGCCGGCCGCTCCCCTCCTGCTGCGCAGCCCAGGTCCTACCAGGCCATGGACCAGTACTGGTCCACGGCCCTGGGGGTTGGGGACCGCAGATTTAAAGGACTCTGAAAAGTACAAGTTTCTGATAACTTTAAGATTATACCATTAGACTGGGTAAGAATTTCCAGAATTCTGATGAATAAACTGATCAGTCCACGGGTTCATGAAACAGGCAACCAAGATCAAGCAGAATCAGAATTAACCACATGGGACTGAATGAACTGATGAGGAAGAATTACAAGTTATTAAGGCCTATTTATTTGAAAATTTGCTGGTGCTCTAATGTTTTGTTTTCCAGATTAAAGGGAACCTTTTCCTTTTCTCTTAAGTTATCTATAGCTTACAGAAATTTGCCAAATTATACCTTTGTAAACAGAATTGAAACAATTACTTTTTATGTCTACATGATCCTTCCTGAATTCAAAAACTATTAGCACGTATTTTTAGTTCCATGGCAATATAGTTGTTTGCCAAGTTCAATAAGAGTTTGTTTTCTTTATAAAAGGACACAATAGGAAACACTGGTTATATTATCAAGGCTTTGACTGGAATGTCGTATTTGAGAATGCGTGTAGGACACCTGGCTTTAAGGGTTTACCAGCATTGTGAAAAGAATGTCCAGGAACCTTAAAACATTTTGGGGATCTCAAAACGAGAAGAATCACCCACATTTATAGATATTGTGGGAAAAGTCTGATGATGGGTCCTTGGCTTGGCTTCCTGGTCTCAACAGACTTTTAAAAGTCTAATCTGGGATACCCCATCAAAAGTTCCAGCAAGGCTGGCCTAAAAAGATCCTATATATGGTCAATCACTATTCTTGCTGCACTTCCGTAAATAATCAGGCCAGTGTGATGAGACTAGACTTATTTTACAAATGAATTAGTCTCATTGTGACTATCTTTGGCAAAAATGGGACAACTATAAAGAAAATAATTATGCTTCAGAAGAAAACTATAATACACCAGTTATTAGACTGTAGCTCTGTTCATTGTTTTTGAGGTTTCCATTATTTATCTGTAGACAAGACTGGATCCTGAATTCTACTTTCCTCTGATATCTGGATGTGTCTTTTCAAACTCATGTTTTCAATTTTCTTTTACCTTCCTGATTTGGAATCACTAAGGACAAAGACTGTTCTTTTCTTAAAGCCCTACAAACTGGAGCAGGACAACACGATGTAAATTTCCGGAGACGATCCTCACACCTGATGCGTGGGTGGCTTGTAGAGTTCACTGGAATGCCTGATGCCATAACCAGAGACAGTCAAACCCCAATGCAGGAAAATATGCTTTGAGCTCTAGATATCTTGTCAACTAACTGCCTTCTGGACTCAGAGACCAAGTTGATAGCTTGTTCTAGCCATTAACCTTTGGGGTTTTCTTTTGTTTATTTTAGCTATTTTGGTTTGCAGGGGCCTCAGCTAAGAAGCATACTGCAATCTCTTGGTATATCCTCCCAACAGTCCTCATTGTGATCTCCTTGGTGCATTCTCTCAAGGATCTTAAATGCCTGTTTGTTGCTGTCAGCTATATACCAGATGGTCTCACTATGATTAGAGCAACAAAAGCAAGATGAGCAACAACAGGAATATTTCTTCCACAAGCCCGACACTGTGACTTTTGAGTTCCACGCTAAGACAAAGACAACCCAGCTGTGAGGGTGACTGAGAATAGTATTAGTGCCATAGATTTTGATCAAATCTCTCAGTATAGGCTGAGAGTCTGGTCCAAAGAAGGAAATTGTCAAATACAGCTCATGAAAGCCATTGTTTTAGACTAAGCTCCTACATTAGACCCCAACACACCAGACTCTACCGGAATGGAGTCAGTCAGTCATGCTAGGTGTTACATCATTAAACTTACAAACAAGCCAGTTTTCAAAAAAAAAACAAAACCAAAAAAAACCCCAGAAGATTCACAAAAACTAATTGAGAGGGGCCGGGTCAACCTGAGCCTGCACGATAGAGAAGTCCTCTGTGGTCTAACTCATAAAGGGAACTTTAAAATGACCAATCCGCTTTTTGTTCCTTCTTTCTGCTTTCTTCAGTCTTCGCTGCCTGCAAAGCCCACCCCTCCGCTCAGCTCTGCAGAACGCCTTTCTGTTTCATAGATGGAATGTCGCCCAATTCGTGAATCACTAATAAAATCCAATTAGATCTCGAAACTCAGTTTCTTGAAATTTTGTTCTTTGACGGTACTATATATTATCTGGTGTCAGATACAGGGCGGCAGGAGAGCGGACCGTCTTCAGTAAGCTCTGAGCACATGAGCAGAGAGCAGTGTCGAAATTGAATGAAACTAGATTTATTTTTATTTTTTAGCCCAACGGATGTTTAATAGTCTGTGTGTGGCAATGCGGTGCAAACAGGGAGGGAACGGACCGAAGGAAGTGGGGTGCGAAGGGGACTTGGTGGAAGAGACGAGGAGGAGGTGTTCCCAAAACAGGATCCCACAAGGCGACACGGGCGGCCCTGGGGCTGTGGGACCCCAGGGGCCTGGAGCACAGAGCGGAGCGGGGAGGCCAGGACGGGGTTTCAGGTGGCAGTGGGAGTTGGTGAGGCGGTTATGTAAACAAGAATCAAAGACACAGACGTTGAGAAAAGTCCGTGAAAGAAAACTATAAACAGCTCCAAGAAAAGAGACTCCTGTCGCGTAGCAGCGCGAGGCTTTGCGTGGCAGAGTTGCTGTGTGTTCTAGCGCAGAGCAGAGGGAGCCGCGGGGAGGCATTTAGGGTGTTTGCTGTTCGAAATATGAACGTCACATCACAGCAGGTGCTATGCCCAAGAAGAAAGTTCTTGTTCAACGTAGTAAATTCAGCGAACGCCAAGGGCTCCGGTCACACCCTCAGCCCCACTGTGTCTGGCCGCACCCGTCCGTTGGCCCGGGGCCTGCGGGCTGCGGTGTCTCCGCCGGTGGCTTCCTGAGCCGGCCTCTCCATCTCGGGTAAGTCGGGGCAGTGGGAGTCACCTTAGGAGGTGCACGTAGTACAAGGTTGGTTCTCTCCCCGGGAACGGCGCCCTCTTACAGCCTGGCTCCGTGCGTTTCCCTTGAGCTTCTTAGATGCTGACTCTCGTTCCTCTGCTCTCTGTACTCCCAAACCCAGCACCAGCCTGGCGCCGGGCGGGGCCTCACACGCATTGGATAAATAAATGAATAAATCAGCACAAGCGTGGGAAATCAAGCTGTCTTTCAGGTCAACAGTTTCCTTCTAACTCTAAAATTATATCACTTTATAGCTAAGACATTTTTCCTTTGTAGACTACGTCAAAACGTACTGGAGACATGCACTTACAATGTCTGCATGTATTATAGAGTTCTAGCAAATTCAACAAGGATCTATTCCGTGTATACTCTCTTTAAGGCACACAGGGAAAATCAGCCCCCAAAGAGCTATTTTTTTAACAGTTTGATGAAAATATTAATGAAGAGCAGGAAACAGAGATTCAAGCATCAATTCTCCACTGACCTTCCCTGAAGGCCTCCAAATTCCACCTTCTTGTCCAGACCATTAGAAAACCTTGAAAATGAAAAAATATACTGTTCACATTTATTTCTCAGTTAAGTAAGAATGTTTAATTGACAGCAAATAAAATTCTAAAAAGATTGTGTTCAAACACTTGTAGGTAGCCCATATATATTCCCCAATTTTACTTAAAATTGAATGAATGATTCTTGCAGTAAAGGGAATATTTCCATGACAAACTAAAATAAAAGTGACACTCATCTTACCTGTAGAAAATGTAATTTCATTTGTTCCTTTGCAAAATTTTGAAGCTGTGAATTAAATAACACAAAAGCCTGCCATTTGTAATTTATCCAGGTTCCATTCAGCTCTGAAGCCCCTTATCTGTGCAACAGTAACTTCCAACTTGAGAAGTACATGGCAGTTTCAAACGATTATATTATAGCTAATTACAATAGCACTTCAAAAAATAGACTTTTCATTCATTTACCTTAGATCATTTTTGCTGTTCAGATTTTATTAGTTTCTTGGGAAGGTATTATCACATGAAATTATATTATTTGAGTTGTCATTTACATAATTGTCATTACTGATAATTGCTTGTTCTAGAATGAATTAATTTTGAGAGCAACGTGTATTATGTTGTATTTTCTAACCTCTTGTATTGGTAAATACATATTAAGCATATTACCCAATTATAATTCCAATCATTAAAGAAACTATACTTGTTTTTCTAATGGGACAAGAGTCTTGTCATTTGTGTTGAGAATTCAGCTGTGTAAAGAATGAATGTAAATGAATTTCTATTTGTTATACAAATGAAGCAGCAGCACATTTTCTCATTGTGTTTCCTTAGCACATTGCTTCTTGATACGGAACACTCGAAATAAACTCTTATTTTCTGTAATTATTTGAATTATTTGTGATCCCCCAGCCCTCTAACTGATGTTGGATTAGACACGTAGAGGAATTATCCAAAGAACGGGAACAGCCAATGGAGCAGAGATAATGTAGTTTATTAATATTTGTAGTCTTAATACTCTCCTCTCCTGTAAAAATATTTAACCTATAACTGGGTTATTTCTGGATCCCATGTTAAACAAAATATATTTGGCCAATATTGAATGGCAATTTCCAATGCATGAATATCTCAAAATCCAACCATGAGATAATTCTGCCAGAAGATCAGACTCAGAGTGCAGCCAGACAGTCAGAATCGCATACAAATGAATGTCACTCCAGCCAAGTCAAATTCAGATCTTATAGACTTAGGAAGATTGATGTATCTATGGTCTGGGTTCATGGTCATTTTAAGAATACTAGCCAAGACTCCTAAGGTTGCTGGTGATCAACTTAAGTGCATATTCAATCCAAAATGCATAGTTTGGTTTGCAGGCTCTTGGAGAAAAGGATGCAGGCTCTTCTGTGATGAAATCTGGTAAATACACAGGATGTGGGAAACAGTGTACGAAAAGTCAACTTTATTCAAATTGGGACCAACTTAGATCTAAAACAGAGCCACTGGGGCCAGTTACTACCATATACCTCTTAGGGGTTATCGATATTTGGACCCATAGATAATTGGGTTTGCCTCAGAAAGAAGGCCAGCAGAGTTGGAAGGGAAGAGGATTGTGGATGAAGAGAGAGATCAGAATGATTTCAGGTGATCCACCAGTTACAGACTGAATTATGCCCTGTCACCAAATTCATATACTGAAGCTCTATTCCTCTGCACCTTAGAATGTCATTATATTTGGAGATAGGACCTTTAAAGAAGTAATTAAGTTAAAATGAGGCAATTAGGATGGGTCTAATCCAGAATGACTGGTGTTCTTATAAGGAGAGGAGATTTGGATACATGGGGAGCTGCCAGGGACATGCACACAGAGGAAAGATCACATAAGAACACAGTGAGAAGGCACCATCTACAAGCCAGGGAGAGAGGCCCTGGGAGAAATCAAACCTGCTGACACCTTGGTCCTAGACTTTCAGCATCCAGAAATATGAGAAAATAAATTTCCATTGTTTAAACCTTCCAGTGTATGTTATTGTGTTATGGCAGCCCTAACAGACTAATTAATACACCATCTGAGTAGTTTTAAACTTTTATGCAACTTATTCAACTGACCTTGTTTTATAGACTATGGTGTAATGAGATAGCAGAGTTTTTTTCTCTTATTTCATAAAACTAGGTTCAGTATCTACTATTCTAGAAATTAGAGAGTTGAAACCTCTGATTTTTACTCTATTGGAGTGAATATTTTATTAGATTACTTCTTTTCTGGAGTGATGCGTGTCTATAGGTGAGAGAGAGAACATTTCCCGCGTTAAGTGTGTAATGTGATGCCAGTGGAACTGTGGTGTTGGACGCATTTAGTGGCCCTCTCCAGCATATGTCACAGGCCGCAGTGGAAGTGCTCTCTGGATGTCAGACAAATTACAGACATTTGTCCAAAGCCAAGGTCAGGGGATTTGGCTATCGCCTTAATTATTTATATATCTGTGTATTTTGTTTTAGCCTCGTTGGCTATGAAAACCTTCGAAATGGAGTTCAGAGAGCCCAATCTCCTGATCTATGGGAGGAAAGAACCAAAGACAGGCAACCCCATGAAGGGAAAGAAAAAGAGTATCTTATCTTCCTTTAGATTCAGAGTAATATGAGAAAGTCTACCCACACATCAACAGAAGAAAATTACTATTCACATAACGGTACCCAACTATCAAACTGAAGAAGACAGTGATTAAGGATCAAGTAGTGTCTATTTCAGCGATATAGAGCCACGTAGGAAATACAATAGAAAGTCAACCAGATTTTACACCGTCAGAAGAACTAATTAACACTGGGAGTGATACGAGTATGACCTAATTTAAAATTATACTAACCCTTACCACGTCTAGATAAAGTCCATGCCTCCGTTCTACCTCTAGTTTTTTGTTTCCTTTTGTTTTTTTTTGTTTTTTTTTTTACTTTTTTGCTTTTTTAAAATTTTCTACAATAACTTTAATGGGAACCAACTAATTCTGATGCTTGTACCCAGCTGAAGCGTTCAGATATGCTTGAAAAATAAAACAATGGTCCACGAAAGTTTGTAAATGATAGGAATTCTGCATTTTAAAACAAATTTTAATACAAGTTGGAGTGCAGTCTGAGATCACATCGTGATGCACTGAAGGGCAATGCTAGAATTACTATCATATAGCCTTTTATAAAAAAGTGACAAAAGAAATAAATGAAATCTAACTACACGTCAGTAGTTGTTCCAACTTCATGTTGATCCATCCTTGATTTTCCAAATATTCACCTGGAGTCTGTGCTCTTACCATGGTCTGTGCTGCTATGTAGAATGTTGGGGCCTAATTATGTGGATCCTTGCTGATGTCATCCTGAGGTCTTCACATGTTTACCCCTTGAAACGGGAGAGTTTTTGCAGAGGGCAATGATGTAAATAGATACATATTTTGAGAAGACAGCTGGAAACTGTGGAGAATGCATTGAAGTAGAGAATTGTAAGCAAACCATTTCATCCTCTTTCAAAAACACTTTTAAAAAACTGATAGATTAATTATCCTAAACATTTGTCGAGTATTGAAATACATCACAAAAGTGGTTGGTCTTGATATTTAGTGATAGTTCAAACACACCGACATAATATTCTGTTGTGCTGTTGGCACGCTGCCACAGAACATAAAGGACTGAATGCAAACTACCCAATGACAGATGATGAGAACTGACACAAGGGCGGAGGCAGTGGACGTGAGAAGGGAAATGTGCATATGTTCTCTAGGCAGTCATGAAGTCTGCACACCGCGGAAAGTGTCTGGGACCGGCTCCTGCTTGTGAGATTTGAGTCTGCCGGTCTACTTGGGATACCCTGGATGGGACGCTAATCTCAGATTCCTGCCCCTCAGAATGATAAGAAGACACAAAATCCTAATTTTTCTATTAGTTCTGAATATTCAGTGATTCTGTGATTTTTTTCTTAATTAAGAAAACGTCGTCTTACACAAAAAATTAAAGAATTAGAGAATTAGCCTCAATGCACATTAAAGGGGAAAAAAATTATCCTTCTGCTAGTATTCAGCTACCCTTTTTAAATATCCTTTAACCTTGCTTGTAACGAGGCACTGGAGTAAGCTACTGATGCTGCACATAGACTATATGCAAAACTTCACTCGTATTTTAAATAAATCAGAGGTAATTTTCCATCATAATTTGAATCTTAATGAGAAGATGCAAGTTTATTCACGAAATTTCCTTTAACGATCGCTATTGCCTATGCAAGTGATCAGGGAGGGATGCACAGCATTTGTGACTTACTGCACTTTCACAGATCGGACGCTCACTGAAGCTTTGTTCTTTTCTCAAATCCAGAAAGACAGTCTGTGTGAAGAGAGCCATTGTTCCTTGATAATTACTCAGCTGTTCTCTGTATAGGACTGCCTCTGTGCCATGTGGTTTAGCAATTTTTAAAATTCCTTTAAATAGGAACAGCAAATGAACACAGGTGGGAAACTTCTAAATATAAAATCTGTTCATTTGTACCTCAGCAGTGCATAGCACATTAATATTTCCATTTATTAAGTAACACAGATGAAAAATAAACAAGTACTTTAAAGCTTTGTTCCAATAAGAAAATAATAAATTATTTTGCCCTTTTAGAGCCGTGAGACAGCTATCACGCTATAGCAACACGAACCCATGCAAGAGTTAATGTGCTTCTCTCTCGTGGGTCAGCGTAACCCAATAAATCCAACACCTGAGAGGGCAGGTATAAAGTGAGGAGGCCATGCAGCGCAGAGTGGGGCTGAAACCAGAGTGGGAAAAGTAAAACTACCCCCTAATAATTTGCATGGAAAAGTTGTTGCCAGAAATAATAGTTTTTGGCTTTTCATCCCCGTTATGGACTGAATGTTTGTGTCCCTCCAAAATTCATACATATTGAAATGTAATCCCCAATGTGATGATGTCAGAGGGGAGGCCTCTGGGAGGTGATTAGGTCCTGAGGGTGCAGCCCTCACGAATGGGCTTAGTGTCCTTACAAGAGGAGGCCTGGAGCTAGTTCTCCCTCTTTCTGCCACGTGAAGATAAAACAAGAAGTCGACTGTCTACAACCCGGAAGAGGGTCCTCACCAGAACCCAATCACACTGGCACCCTGATCTCAGACCCCAAGCCTCCAGAAATTGAGAAATAAGTTTCTGTTGTTTATGAGCCACCTACTTTATGGTAGGCAGCCTAAACCAAGACACCGCCTGTAAAACTAGTTTGTGGTTTTTTATGATGCTGTCAAAGGAAAAGCAGAGCTGGGCAATAGTTAAAGCACTAAAACCAGATTTTATTCAGGACTTACCGCAACAGGGGAAAAGAGACCTCAGCGTAGAACTGGGCAAGCGGGGCCTGTTAGCCAGCAGCAAGGTGGGGTCAGGATGGAAAATCACTGCCAGGAAACATCGGGGGTGAGGGGGATTCTGGCTAAACCAACATAACAAGAGTCTTGCTGAAGGCAGGCCAGGCTGATCAGACAGCACCTGGGGGATGGTGGAGGGTGAGGAACCCAGTTAGACATCGAGGGTGATCAGATATCAAGGGTAGGGGTTCTTGCTAAAGTGACTTAGCAGGGTTCTCGCTAAAACTGGGTTTTACAAGGATGTGCACAGATGGGCTTAGGAGAAGGGTCAAGAGTCTGACTAAAGTTTGGTTAAGCAAAGAATCTTCCCTGTGAACAATATAAGTCCATTTAAACCCCACCCTCAATATCTGATCACCCTGGATATCTGATCAGGGTCCTCATCCTTCACCACACCTCAGGGGAGGTCTGATCACCTGGCCCGTCTCAGCAAGAATCCTCTTGGGCCGGTTTCAGAATTCCCCTCACTCCTGATGTTGCTGTTTAGTTTTTTTCTCTCCACTGAGCCCCACCCTGCTGCTTGGCTATAAATTCCCACTTGCCCGTGCTGTATTTGGAGTTAAGCCCAATGTCTTCACCACTGCGCAATACCGTTGCCATGGTCCCTGTACCCATTATGATAGTCCTGAATAAAGTCTTTACTGTGCATTAACAAGCATGATTAATAATTTTTTTCTTTAACAATAGTAAGATAATTTGTCCAAGAAACTTGTTTCAGATGGGAAGAATGGCCTTCTTTTTCAATTCACTTATAACTTTGTGGAAAAATTAAGACATGACAACCTCAACATGGGGGCAGAGTGAGGATGTGGAGATTATAAGCACTTTCAGTTTTGGTTCATAACCATTTAAAAACTAAATAAATATGAATGTGATTTACAAAGAGGAAACTATAGCCTATTAAGTACTTTCTGCATGTGAGAGTAACTGGATATGCAATGACTGTTCTCATGCTAATTAGCAGTTTTTAATGGTTTCTTCTCCTCATAGTTTTAAAAGAGTTTGTAATGATCAGCTCCAGGTCTTTGAGCCCAAGCTCTCTGTGGAAGAATGAGGACACCATGAAGGAGATGGTCATCAACAGGCTCCGTGTGACTTCTGAGGCTGAGCATGTGGAAATTTACATGCTAAGGAACCAAGAAAGAAGCTTAGCAGCTGAAAAAAACTTACACCTAAGGAAACTCACCCAAGCAATAAGAAAATAAATGTCAGCAGACTGTATCATATGCCACAGAGGAGAGAACTGCATTATATTTAGATTTTCAAATTTTATTCCACCAGAATAAAAATAAAGGATGGTTCCTAGGTCACCAGCAGGTACAAGTTGGTCTTCATGATCATTAGCCATGGGAATGAGGGTCAACCTCCAGTACTGAAACAGAGGTGACCTTGTGTGAAATGCAAATGCTAGCTGGATGCCTTCTGAACTCAGATGTCACTGGGAATGGACAGAAGCCATCATCTCTCACAGACCACGGACCACTGCAGCTTTATCCCAGTGTCTGGAGAGGTAGAGGTCTTCCCAAGGGGACACCTCATCATGTAGGAAAAGATCAAACAAATCTACATGGGGTACGGATTTGATTTGAAGAGTTGGCAGACTCTTGCCTTTACTCTGATTTCTGTTGACTAGCAGGTCCTCAACCCTAGAGAGTTCCACAACTTTTTATGGACCCTACCCCTAACCCATTAGGCAGTCCAACCTACCCATTCTCCATGCATCCATCAGTTTAGGAAGGCAAACCACACACATGCCCACACAGAGGCATCGGTGATCATGGCAGCTTCCCTGCAACTTTCCTCATTGGCCCCTGACTTCTCCTTATTTTCACCTAGTGTACTGGAAATAGCATGGGCCTTGGTGCCAAGCAGACCTTGGTTCAAATCCAGCAACAGTATTTCTTAGCCATGCAACCTAAGAAAAGTCACCCTTAGAGTTCATGTCTCTCATCTGTAATGTTGGGGATAATCTAGGACCATGTTAGCTACTATATGCAAAGGACCTAGCATTACACCCAGTATATAGACACTGGTACCACAGTGCTTGGCTTCTACCTTCCAGCTTTGCGATTCCTACCTTAATTATCTGTCACTGGCCCCAGGATTTGGTTGTTTGGATATATCTTTCTTATATTTAAAATTCAGCACCCTTGGGTGAATTTGATTAAATACAAGTCCCTTCTGTACCTAAAATTTTAGCTTTTCCCAGTGAATTCTAGGTCTGTCTGGTTCTGGTTTGTCTGTTCATATTTGTTTAGACAGTACTCTTCACTATAACCCTGAGGAACCAAACTCCTACCCCAGCCACCTGGCTAGTAAAAAGTGTCCTTGACAAAAACAATGAAGTTCAAAAGTAAATTTAAGTAATGCAAAAATCACCCAAAACAGTAATCTTTAATTAAAGTGTTAAATCTCTGAATGCATTTAATAGGACTTCTCTCAGCTCTTTGCAACTTTTAGGAACACAAACAAAACCAATCAAATTTCATTTGTTTTGATGATACCTTTTACCTAAGACTGTTGCATTCACTATCTTTCTTCTTGTAGTTTTACTCTCACTTTATGGGATTAGCTTTACACTTTATAACACTCAGTAGGTTATTCCCTCTTGGATATTTTACTTTGCCAAAAGTTCAGGTAGCCTGCTAGCACAGGGAGAGTAGCATTTTGGTTAAGATTTTTGTGGAACAGTTATCTGAGACTCAAAACCTCAGAGAAATTTTGCACTTATTAATACAATTAAGTGTAATATACAAAAACTATACCATTGAACATGATCTTAAAAATGTAACACCCAGTTATAATTTGGTACCCTTTTCACAAGTACTTAATTATTCTGATTTTTCATTCTAACTCTGTATTTCTGTAAAGAAGTTACTGAACATTTTTTTAATACATAGCTCCTCCTGAGAGAGAAAAGAAAAATAAAAGCACACATTAATGAAAATAAGAATACTGTCTCTAATCAACCTAAATTGTCTGCTGTCCCCTGGCATACCAGTCTAGCCTGGGAATAGCCAAAATGCAAGCTAAGAAAGCCCATCCCTCCACAGGTAAGCACCCACACCTGATGTCCCAGGACTCTAACCCTGGGCAGGTACCTCCTGGCCTCTGACTCTTTGCTGCCTCCCCTGCACTGCCTACCCCCCATTCCAGCTGTACTTTGGGCAAGAAACTGCTGCATGGGGTGCCAATGGGACGGAGCTTCCTTGTGCTCCACTCTCCTTCCCGTCTGTCAAAACAGATTCCCTCCACTCATCCTTCACAAGATGTCCCTTCTATTGGGGGACCCAGTGACATGTGCAACTTGCAACGTGCAAACTGCAGTTCGGTTCCTGCCTCCCCTGCCCAAGTTTAATCCAAGACCAACATTTTCTTCCTGGTGCTAAATATACTATTTATATGACAGATTTCTATTTAGTGCCTGGGCTTGGGGACCCCTAGAGCCTTCTTTGGGCAATAAAATGGATAAGGTAAAGTAGAATATGCATGTTTCACCAGTTTGTGCTTTCAGAGCTCGTGATGCCAAACGTGGAAATGAAACTGCCTTTGTTAAAATATGTAAGGCCATAAGACAGGAGCTGTGATAAAAGTCCAATTTCTACAGAAGTGTAGACATAGCTAAAAGTGAAGCCGCCATTGTTCCCTATCTTGCTCACTGCTATAATTGCTTAAATGTCACAGAGCCTTGACAGGGACAAGATTTATGACTTCCCCAATAGCTTCTATAGATAACATCACTATTGTAAACCTAGGACTGGCCTTTGAGATGTCTTCCAGACTCTGCACTGGGGGGAGCAACCGATGTCAACCAGGCCAGTGACCACACATGGGAGCAGATCCAACAAGTCCTGCCACCCCCTTCCCAGGAACCCATGTCTACCAAGAAGACAACTTCTGCTTCCCAACCCTGTGAGTTCATCCCGAGCCAATCAGCTGACCCAAGTCCCTAGCCCTTTGTTTGCCAAACCAACTTTAAAAATCTTAAGCCCAAAATTCTCCCATCTCTTCCCTTGGAGCTGTGTGATATTAACTCTTTCTCTGCTGCAACTTCTGTGGACTCCGTACATTGCCTCTGTCTGGGCAGAGGGCAAGGGATCCAGTTGGGCAGTAACAGGAAGTATGTTGAACTGAAAAGTCCTTAGAAGCTAGGACCTCACCGAGGAAAAGAAAGAAAGCAGAACACCTACCCGGCATCTCTGAGTGAAAAGTATGCTGGCAGGGGTTTTCTCTTTTTTAGTCTTTGCTGAGAGTTCATTGAAGGGTTGGGTGGGGGGCGAGGGAAATACTCAAATCCTAACTCCCAAAGGGCTGTGGGAACTTAGTGTGATAAAATCGCACAAAATTCTATGATTACAAACCAGCAGGCACTTGTCTGCTAACCCAGAATTTCCAGCCCCGTGGCTGCTGAAGTGATCCCCTAACAAAAACCAAGGAACAGAGTCAGGGCAGGCCTGGTACCGTGTGTTCATTGCATCCCAGGCCCCTGGGGAAGATTTAGGGACTACATGTTAAAGAATGCTATATTGTCATCCATACATTTTTCTTGCTGTTAAAATCACAATTAAGGTAAAATACTCAGTAATAAGATATTCTAGGCTATAGTTTCATCTTCCAGGAGGGTCATGCTATTGCCATGAAATCCTTACCTATGCTTTTATGTGTATTGATTTTGAAATGTTCCCGTTGACCATTAGCATTCACAGAAATGTGGAAGATTTCCATTTTTCACCGAGTGCCTCCTCCATGCACTGAAATATTTGATTAGCCTCGTATGATTTGTTCCTTTCACAGGCCTGCTGAGTATCACCCAGTTTCTAGGGGAGGTTGTAAATTGATATTTTGATTACATGCTCTTGTACTTTTCCAGCCCTGTGCAGTTTGGGCTACAGCTTGGCTTGGTAATGCTGTCGTTCTTTCCATAAAATCAGCATTTGCTCTTTGCTGGCCTAAAAAATAGCAGCAACCTTTTGCATTTAGTATTCAATAAATATTAGCTAATGGTACTAAGGCCTACAACTGGGCAGGCTGTCCGGTTTCTTTTTATAAATGACGATGTTTCACTTTTCTATTTAGACGTTACAGAAGAGCCCATGTAATGATGTTAAATATTTGAGTAAACCATTACCCTATTTTTTAAAGTCTCAGAAAGTTTTCTCAGATTCTAGTAATGTAAGTCCATATACTTTTGTGTTTAGTTGTAAAAAAAAACAGAAAAAGAAAAGAAACAAAAAGGAATGGAGTGGCAGAGAACATTGTTACCAGGTAATGAAGATAAAAGGGGATAATTGAGGAAGTACTCAGAAGGGTTTTGTCTAATAAGGTTAGAGTAATTTAGGAGTCATACATATTAAAAGTGGATTTCCTTTAGAAGAAAAAATAACAGGAACGGCAACGACAAAATAATTGGAGTTGAAATTTCCTATCTACCTACACAGCCTTTCCCCTTGTGGCCGTATGTATGCTTCTCGCCTGTCAGGACATGCTGAGCTCACACCGCCCCAGCCCAGGCCCCCTGGGAGCAGCTGAAGAAACACCTCCCCTCACAGCCAGGCCTTCCAGTGCAGTCCACTGTGGACCTACATTCCTTCCCGCCCCTCCTGGCAGCTTACAAAGTAGGCTTTTTAAAAGCCTAACAACAATACTATGAAATTGATATTAATCACATTTAGAGGTGAGAACACAGGTTCAGAAAGGTTGTAAATTCCCCAAGGATATGTGTCTTTTCCATGCTTTGCCTTATAGGACTGGAGCATTCTCCCATTGATACCTGTTGCTGTGGGCAGTGAGTAAGACTGAGGCTGAACTCAGATCTGGGTTTGAATCTTGAATCCACAGATTGCAGAGATATGCCTTTAGGCAAGTTATGAATCTCCTTAAAGAAAAGTTCCTTTCCCTGTAAAATGGAGATAGTATCCTCCTTAATGTCTACTTTAAGGGATTAAATAAGATGACCCTACAAAAGTGCTTAGCAAAATGCTTAACAGAGTAAGCACTCAATAAATATTTGCTGTTATTACTATAATATCATTATTATTTTTAAATTATCTGGTTTCTCCCTCTGCTTTAACTATGTGGTTCCCAATACTGCCCTGGCAACTTGGAGTCTGAATTCTAACAAACTCAATGCCTTATACGACATGTATAATCAATAATTCTCCATTGATTGATCTGACCAACACCTGGTCCTCTAGCACATGTAAAGATGGAGCTACAACAAGTGCAACTCACTTTGCACTGCTCCCTCTCTCTAGGTACAATAACTACCTTGAGAATTATTCCACATACAACAATAAAAGGACTCTGAAAGTTAGAAAGACAAAAGGCAGCCTTACTAGGAAGGTCAACAACTTGGTGAGTTCGCTGAGTTTTCTTTTGCTATACCATAAACCCTTCAAACTGGGTTTGAGACAGTCCTGCAGCCCAGAACCACCAACAGTCATAGCAGAATGAAAGAAGCAAGGGAGGAAGGAAGGAAGAGAAGGAGGGAGGAAGGGAAAGTAAGGAGGGAAGGAAAAATTAAAAAAAAGCTGCTTTCTCTGGCCAAATGACTGGGGAAGGAGGGAAGAAGGGAAAGGAAGGAGGGAAGGAAAAAGAAAAAAAAGAGCTGCTTTCTCTGGCCAAATGGCTGGGAAAGGAGAAGCCCAACTAGGAACAGTTCATGCAGAACCCCAACCTCCACCTCATAAATGGAGCCCTGTGCACTGTCTGGTCCACCAGCAATGCAACAGTAAAACCCGGGACCATCCCAGCCCCCATCTACAAGCAGATGGGACAAAGCAGGTGGTCCCATCCACCCACAGAGGCAGCCAAAGAAATCCTGTGGCCTCCTGCTCTCCCTGCAGTGGCATAGGGAGATGCAGACCTAGCAGCTTCAGCCCCAGTCCCAGAAGGTCACCTGATGACAGCAGGCAGCCCAGGAAAGTGCCTTCTTCTCCTGCAGCAGGGGTCGAGAAGGAGCCCCGGCAGCACCCACAGCACAGGGAAGATGGAACAGCACTGTAAGGACTCTGAAGACTAAATTGCCACTGGGATACAAAAGTAGGCCAGACTTACTTGCTAAATCCCGAAAAGGGGAAATCATTGCTAAAAGAAGTTATAACTAGAATACTTTCCTAACATCATAACCAAAACATTTAGGATAAAATTAAAAATCACTCACCAGAGGGCAAACCAGGAAAACCACAGTTTGAATGGGAAAAGACAACCAAGGCAAGCCTGTCCCAGCATGAGTCAGACACTGGAGGTATCCGGCAAGGGTTCTAAAACAGCTGTCATAAACAGCAAACTGAAAGAAAAATCAATGGAATTTATTCAATCTGGACAGGAGGTGGATTATAGACTCAAGGATCTGTGGAACAAACACAAAATATCTAGCTTTCATATCAGCAAAGTTCCAAAAAAAAAAAAAAGTGGTAATAAAAAAGGATTTCAAGAAATAATGGCTGAAAACTTCTTAAATATGGTGAAAGATACAAACCTACAAATTCAAGAAGCTGATCAAATCTGCAGTAAGATATGCCCAAAGAAACAAACCTCAACACCCATAATTATTAAACTTCTGAAAACTAAAGATAGAAAAAAATCTTCAGAACAGTTGAAGAGAAATGACACATCACCTATACAGGGACATCAATTAGAATGCTGACAGGTTTTTTTCCCTTGGAGGAAACCGAAAGGAAGTGGTATAACATTTTTCAAGTGCTGAAAGGAAAGAAGTATCAAATTCTACCTGCAGTGAAACAATCCTTCCAAAAAGAAAGAACAACAGAATGGATAAAAATAGAAGTAAATGTAATGGCTATCCTTCAGTTCATGAGTTTCCTTGCTCACATTTTAGGTTGAAGCAAAAATTATAATAGAACATGATGTGCTGTTCAATGTAAATAAAAGAAATCTGAAGATAATATTTGAAAATTTGCATGGTCAAGGGACATAAATGGAAATACAGTTTCTATACTATACTTGAAGTAGTTAAATTCAACATCAGTAGGCTTGATAAGTTACACATGTCTATGGTAATATCTACAGCAATGACTAAGATAACTGTACAGTGCAATGTAGTAAAACATTATAAATAAATCAAAATTGAACTCTAAAAAATGTTGAAGTAACCCACAGCAAGATGAGAAAAAAGAAAGAGAAGAAACAGAGAACACATAAATGCAGGAGAAAAATGCAGACTTGACCCTTTATAACTATTAAAGTAATTATGGTCTAATTACACCAATTAAAAGACAGAGCATGGCAGAGCAACTTTTAGAATATGACTCAATTATTCTGTCTCCAAAAAACTCACTTCAAATATAACATGGGTAGGTTAGAAGTAAAAGGATGGAAAAACATATAAACATTAATTTAAAAAAAAAAAGCAGAAGTGGCTATATCAATATCAGTGAAAGTAGACTTCAGAGCAAAGACATTCACTGAGGACAAAGATGACCATTACATAATGATGAAAGGATCGGTCTACCAGGAAGGCACAGCAATTCTAAATGTGCACACACAAAACAACAGACATTCAAATTTTATGAAACAAAAGTGTTATATCTGAAAAGAGAAATATACAAATCCATAATAAGCAAATTTGGGGACTACAACACTCTACTCTAGGCAACCAACGGAACTACAAGATACAAGACAAAAAATCAGGAAGGGTACAGAAGGATTTAATAACACCATTAACTAAGAACATCTAATTGACATTTATTGAACATTCTACTCAACAACTATAAAATATACATTCTTTTCAAAAGCTGATGAAACATTCACCAAGAAAGACAATATCCTGGAACATGAAACAAAACTGAACAAATTTTTTAAAAATGGAAACCATACAGAGTACGTTCTCTGGACATATTATAGAATCAAACTAGAGATCAATAAGAGAAGGGCAAATGAAAAATATCCAAACACTTGGAAAATAACACCGTTTAAACACTCCATGGGTCAAAGAGAAAATCTCAAAGGAAATAAAAAATTACATAGAACTGAATGAAAATGAAATCACAACATATCAAAATCTGTGGGATGAAGTAAAACAGTGATGAGATGGGAATTTATGGCATTAATTATTTACGTTACATGAGATGAAAGATCTCAAATCAATAGTCAAAGTTCTTACTTTAAAAACTAGGAAAAAAAGAGCAAAATATACCCAAAGCGAGCAGAGAAAAGGAAATAATAAAGAGCAGAAATCAATGAAATTTAAAACGGGAAAACAATATGAAAATTAATAAACATAAAGCTGGTTCTTCTAAAAACAAAGTAACATCGATAAACCTCTTGCAAGATTGACAAAAACAAAAAGAGAAGACTTAAATCACTAATATCAAGAACAAAACTAGAGCGATAAAAACATACCCTGCAGCTATTAAGAAGATAATAAAGAAGTGTTGTGAGTAACTTTGCACTTTTCAACTTGACAGCTAGAGGAAATGGAGCAATTCTTCAAAAACCACAAACTACCAAAATTCAGTCAAAATGAAGATGGTGCCTAATAAGTCAAAGAGGATCCCTGAAAGGCCAGCAGCAGGTATTAAATGCTAGGATGTGATGTCA
This sequence comes from Lepilemur ruficaudatus, assembly GCA_963574885.1. NCBI lineage: Eukaryota > Metazoa > Chordata > Mammalia > Primates > Lepilemuridae > Lepilemur > Lepilemur ruficaudatus. The sequence goes on from CAUYRT010084749.1 coordinate 46,297, forward strand.
ACGATTTGGGAGCAAACTCAGTAGATCAAGTATAAATGGAATTGGCTCCAGCCAAGGAGCTCACTTAGACGGACTGAGTGCAGATGTCTAGGATTAGAATGGGCAACTCCTTCAGGCAGTATTTTCTGGGTTTTGCAGATGCAATACTCTCTGGGGTCACCTAGTAGAAACACACTGTGGGCATTGGGTCCTTTCTCTTTAAGAGATTAAGTTCTAGTCCTTCTTTTCCACCTTTATCCTTTCCAGGGAACCAAGCAGTAGAACTGGCCTAATGATGACAGGATTTCAGTATTTCTTATTCCTTCTCAGGTTTCTCATCTTGTGTACCTGTGCCAAGGACTGGACAGGTGTGGAAGGCAGGGTTTTGGTTATTCAGGCACAACTGGAAGTGGTCAAATATGGATGTGTAAAATCTGTAGAAACGTCTCTAAGACTCATATGTTATCAACTCAGCTGAAAACAGGAGACAAGTGGTTGTGAATGTGAAGGGTTGTGAAGGGTTTTAGAACCAGAATATAACATGGTGACTCTAATCAGAAGTCAGGTAACTAAGAAAGGTGTGAACATAGATTCTCTTGTTGGACAAAATAGTAGTGGCTGAGATAGATGAATGCTGATGTAAAGTATGCCATCGGCCATTTTGGCAAGAGAATTTCCTCCTCAAAACTGGTGTGGATTCATGTGCTGCTGGAACCCAACAGCCTTCTAGGGTGGAAGCAGATGTGGTCTTCCAAGCTTGTAGGATCCATCCTTAGCCCCAGTCAAAGGTATCCCCCTCTGAGAGGGTGTCATACCTCTTCAGACTATGCTGAAATGTCTGTCTGGACTTGGTGATATTGAGGCACAAACACTGAACTTGAGGAAAAGGTCTTCCTGATAAGAAACACAGAGCTGGATTGAGTCAAACTCCAAACCCAGGAAGTGTCATGCAGTGGTTCATAGCCTGCATGCTAGAATCACAGAGACTTCACTTTTAATATCTGTTCTGTGATATATGTGCTAAAGGACTCTGAGTAAGTGAATTAAATTTTCTGCGCCTTTGTCTTCTCATCTGTAGTGTGTCAATAACAATGCTACCTATCAAAGAGTTGAGTGAGGATCAAATAAAATAGTGCCTTGAAGCTTTGATTACAATGTCAGGCACAGAAGTAAGCACTCATAAACATTTTTTAACCATCAATTAACAGGGAGAAAAAGGCCCTGGCTGACATTTAATCAATTTCTTTATCCTGTGAGGATATTTCATACTCTTTCTTCTTAGCCCTAGAAAACAGAGGAAAAAAGCATATGAGGTCTCACCTCGGGTAATCTAGTTTTGAATTATGGGTTGAAAATAGAAGTTGACTTTCAAGGGGAATTTTTTTTTCTTATATAGCAAAATATGATCCTTTTTAATCTGCTGTTGTTTTGGTATTCTGTCAAACCTTTCTTTCCTCTCTCACCTCCCTCCTAGGAAGTTTTGCTCTCACCAAGTCATTTTCCTGAGAGCTTGCTGATTTTTATAGCCATTCATATGGGGCACTTCCAACACTTAAAGAGATATTTATAGTGTATCTTAGTCTCTCTGGTCTATTCTAATATAAAATTTCATTATTTTATTTTAACTGTGCACTAAAACCTCTTTGCTTACATGAAGGCAAGAATTAAATCTCAGTATCGTAGGATGAGTCCCTTGCTTCCTCAATGTTAGTCAGAGACACTAGCAGCATTTTCTTGTCAGTCCCTACTGCAGCAGTGTGTTCCTCCCTTCAAAGTGGTTGGTTTGTTTGCCTATCAGGAACAGCAGATCTTGTGATTGTGTAGCATCCAAATTGTCATAAGAGATGCTCCATTATATAGCCCATTCAGGACAAATCATCTAGTCAAACAAGGATCAAGAATATCCAAAAGAAAGCAGCTTCTTTTAAAGAGAAAATATTTTACATCCTATTAATGGAAAAAATTCCAAACTCTGAAAAATAATTTAAAGAGGTTTATTCTGAGCTGAATATGTGTGACCATGGTCCAGGAAGCCATGCCCAAGAAGTCTTGAGCAAGTGGTTCTGAGGTTAAATGTATAAAATCAAACTGTTGGGTTTTATATATTTTAGGAAGACAGGAATTGTAGGTAAAATCATAAATCAATACATGGAAGGTGTACATTGGTTTGGCTCTAAAAGGTGGGACATCCCAAAACAGAAGCTTACAGATCATAGGTGAATCCAAAGATTCTTTGATTTATAATTGATTAAAGAAATAAAGCTTTCTGTAAAGGCTTGGAGTGTTTTAAGTTAAGATGGGGAATTCTGTTCATTAGAGACAAGCCACAATATACCCACTCAAGTGATCTGTTAAACAAATTGATGGCCTGCAGGTAGTTTAACCTTTGCCCTGTGTGGCCTTAGGTCCTGTTAATAATTTAGTATCTTATTGTCCCAAAGAGTGTTTTGTCACTCTTATGATCTCTGTCTTAACATTAATTCTGGTTAATTGTTGTATCTAAACTTCAAAAGAGAGAGGGTATAAAGAGGTGTGTCTGACCTTCCTTCCTCTCATGGCCAGGAACTCAGTTTTAAGGCTTTTCTGGGGTCCCTTTGGCCAAGAGGGGGTCCATTCAGTCATCAGAGGCTTAGGATTTTATTTTAGTTCACAATACGATAGTACATATGAAAATAGTACATATGAAAATAAATTAAGAAACAAATAAATTAAACATGTATAATTTGTGAACAAAAAATGTTTTTACCACCAAATTATATGTAATTTACCAAAATTACATATAAATAATATTTGCAATTTTTGGACGTTGTTTACATCCATCCCACATATGGGTTTTCATTCCAAATTTGGGGGTAGGACATGCAATGCTATACTGGCCTTCTAGGTGAGATGCTGCCTCTGCCATGGTCAAATGGAGAACCAGATGCTATGGTGCAGGAACTGGGAAGCTGCCTGCAGAATGGTTGGCTCTAGAACTGTACTGCTAAACCAGAATGAGCAAAGTAAGATGCCCTGTACCAGCCTCATGTACAGGCTCATGTACAGTTTCATGTCACCCATGAAACTCGTACAAGGCCACTGGGATGTCTGGTACTATGCAGAACAATACAAACACCTCCAGGACCATTCTTGCCAGCAATAAAACAGGTTGCAGCAAAGACACCTGCAACTCCACTCAGCCTCTCCATGCTCAGTGGAGGCATGTGACTGCTGAACACCTGGAGCTTTAGCTGCAAGAGAGTGAGAAAGATCTACGTGCAAGTGCGAGAAGACACTCAGAAAGGTATACTGTCCGAGGCCATCCCCTGTGTCCTCCACACTTACCAATATGCCTCCTGTGGAACTAGCCAGGACCTATCCCGTGAACAGGGCCCCTAATTCTTGATGGAATGAACACAGGACAATTGAATGAGGTCCTCCCAGTGTTTTTTCCAAAGGAGTCGGACATGGAATTTCATGGGACATTGTACCATTTGAAATACTTTGATAATCCTTTTTTCGTTGTTGTTTCTAAATTATTAAGAACTAAGTCCTTTTACTCAACAAAACTAATTCATAAATGCTTATTTGTCTGTTCATATAACAAAGGAACAGTGGCAGTGGCTTAAACCTGGAACAGAGTGTGGCCCAGTGATGACAGAAAGGGGAGTGGATGGTTTGCTCCCAGGCACGGTGGCCTTCTGATCAGTTTGATTGCTTTCTGTTTGTGTTTCTGCCTCCCTTTGAATGTGCACCTCCAGTATTAACTTTCTATAGCACTTCCCTAGGGGCAGATCACACAGGGAGCCCAGATCCATCAAGGCTTCCCTCTGGTAAGAAACTAGATTGCTCTTTTGTTGAAAAGCTCAGTGCTGTAGGACTGAATCAATCATGCCAGACAAATGGTATCTCCTCTTGCTCACATAGTTCATCCGGGAAAGCAATTTCACAACCTCCACTGATAATCTGTTCTATTCTTAACCTCCTGCTGCCAGAGAGATGCCCTGGTTATGGCCAGCTAAATAGATTTGTCATCAGGTGGTAAAATGGAAACTTTCTTGTTAATCCTAAATACCATAAATTCACTGGCTTTGAAAATTCTGAACCTCAGAAGAAAGTCTAACAAAGAAATTTCTCTCTAGGTAAAATATTACTTTAGCACTTAATTACCATAATTGATGGCTTGATTTCTAAATTAAAACTTGCCATATAAACAAGCCAAAAAATACCCACCAGCAGCCTTTATCTTTTTTTGTAAGATAATTGATATTCTGCTTAAATTTGACTTTCTCCTTGTGTGGCTGGTAACAAGGACTTCAAAAGCTATGAGAATTAAATGAGAATGTGTGTTAAAAGCAATCTGGCATAACAATGTGAATGTACTTAACACCACTGAACTGTACACTTAAGATGGGTAAAATGCTAAATTTTATGTTATGTATATTTTACCACAATTCTTTTTTACAAAAGTTGAATTAAGGAAGGTGGAAAAAAATGCACTTTGACAGGTTGACAGGTAAGTATCATATCATGGGTGATAGTCAAGATACTTAGCATTGTCTGGCTCGAGCACCCATTCAGAGACTCAATGCCAGTCTCAGTGCCGTGACTCTGCCCCCTCACCCATGC